>JABFPJ010001017.1:0-29878 GCA_022817425.1 Gryon sp. ZL-2020 | reverse complement strand
AAACCTAGAGGTTTTGAAATACCGTTTTCTAGTTGCTCTAAGGAGGCACCAATGGCAATATCTGAAGCATCTGTTGTTAAAGTTAGCGGCGCAGTAGGAGAAAGAAAAGTTGTTTTCGTTGCTGTGACAATGCTGTTTCTGCACTCGTCGAAAGCTTCTCTCGCTTCTGGAGTCCAAACTATCTTCCTGTTGTCATTCTTCTTGGCGTCTTTAAGATAAACATTCAAGGGTGCTCGTCGAGCAGCTGCATGCGGTATACAACGACAATAATAATTGAGCATTCCGAGAAAACGTCGTAATTCGGAGATGGTTTTCGGCTTAGGGAATTTGGCAATAGCTTCGACTCGATTCTCAGGGGACTTAAAACCGTGTTGATCGATGACATATCCAAGGTAATTGACCGTTGATCTGCCCAGCTGGCACTTTTCAAGATTAATGGTGAGATGATTGTCTAGTAAGACTTTTAAAACAATCTCCAGATGTCTAATGTGTTCTTCTTGTGATGTAGACATGATCAAAAGGTCGTCCACGTAACATACGACGAAAGGCAGGTCGCGTAGAATGTTGTCCATGTGACGTTGAAACGTCTGAGTCGCATTTCTAAGACCGAGAGGCATGCCGAGGAATTCAAATAATCCAAATGGCGTAGTGACAGCTGTTTTCGGAATGTCGTCAGCGGCTACGGGAATTTGATAATACGCACGCTCCAAATCGAGGACTGAGAAAAAAGAACTTCCGTGTAATTTGTGAAGAAGATCTTCGATGATTGGAACGGGATAGCGATCAGGAATGGTCATTGAATTTAATTTGCGGTAGTCACCAGTTACACGCCAGCCACCGTTTTCTTAGGAACAAGATGAAGTGGATTCGCCCATTGACTCGAAGAAGGACGAACGATGCCTTGTCGAAGTAAAAGATCGAAGTGTTTTTTTGCGGCTTCAAGTCTTTCACCGGAAAGACGGCGAGGTCGTTCTGCTACTGGTTGATTTGCTGTGATGATGATATGTTGAACAGGATTGTCGAGATTTAGAGCTGGAGGAGGTTGAGATTTTGTTACATCGGCGTATTTAATCAGGAGTTGTTTGCATGGTTCACTTAGTTCAATTGCGTTGGTTGGAGGTGATTCGCAGATCGCGACACTGTGAATCGTTGCCTCATGAAAATTAACTTCACATGTTAATGTTGTAGCTGGGTCGATGAGACGTCGTTGTTTTACGTCGAGCATTAGACCATAGTGTGCGAGTAGATCAGCTCCGATAATAGCAGATTTGACATCTGCAATTGTAAATGGCCAAGTAATTGGACGTTGTAATCCGAGATTGAGAGTAAATATCCGTTGATCGTACGTCGAAATCTCGGAACTATTCGCTGCATAAAGTTTCAATGGCGCAGGTTTCAAATTTCCAGAAATATATTGTCTAGGTAACAAGGAGATTACTGATCCTGAATCGACTAAAAACTTTATGTTTGTTCTTTTATCGTTGACATGGAGACGATGTTCCTTGTGGACAGGTGCGTTTGGCGAAAAACCGTCGTCGAGCACCTCGGACGATGACGGAGTCCTCAGTTTAAAGATGAATGGTGAGTGACAGCAGCAGTGGAAAAACTGCAGGGCTCCTTACAACGTTGTGCATTGCTGCCAAATCGTCGATGGTAGAAACACCAACCTGGAATTGCAGCCGTGACCGCTGGCGATGATGCGCGTGATACCGATTTGGACCGTTCTCTGAATTGTGATCGACTTTGACGAAATGAATTTTTTTTTCCAGACGAGTAATAGTGTCTTTCATCAATGTAACTAGAGAAGTTACAGTAGCCTTTAAATCGGCGACATCGCGTGTAAGAATGTCAATCCTACCTTCAGATGAACTGTTTTTAAACGGCATTGAGTCGGTGACAGGTTGCCTCGAGTAACGATCTGTTGCCATGACAAATGGAGAATCTGATCCTTCCATAAGCTGGTCGGCAGCTACGGCGAGTTCATCTAAGTTAGGCGCCTTGAAGACCTTCAGAAAACGTTGAATACCAAGTGGCATCAATGCAAGCCATTTAACCTTCAGAATATCATCGGAGGCGCGATTGTTCGCGAGAAGTCGCATTTGCCGAAGTAGTTGTGATGGCTTTTTGTCCCCGAGTTCCAGTTCGTTTAAAAGTCGTTGCAGTTGGCGCTCGGCAGAATCAGAAAAACGTCTAATAATTTGCTCTTTTAGATATGAGTATTTGTTACCATTTGGTGGTGATTTTAGTAGGTCGGCGATTTCAGTAAAAGTTTCAGCATCAAGCGCAATAATCACATGATAATATTTCGTTTCATCCGATCGAATTCGGTTGGCTTGAAACATTGCTTCGACCTGTATGAACCAGTGGTCAGGATGCGCCTTCCAAAAGGTGGGTATGCGTATGGCGTGCACAGATACAACATTTTCGTTTCTTGATGTGTTAGACTCGTTCTCGATCATTGGCGGCACGTCTTCTTCTGCAATTCCAGAATTTGATCCGAGAGTATCGCGTGGCGGCGTGTGCAATAAACTCATTTTTTAATTATAATAGTGTTCCTTGCGATCGGAGAAAAATATCGGGGTCACCAATGTTAGAATTCGTAATTGTAGTTATAAAGGATAAATACCGTAATTACAAACTAACTTCTTTATTGAATGAAATTGACAGAATGAAAGAATGTTGATAATACAAAAAACAATCGCGTAAAACAAACGCCATACGTATGGTTAAATAAAAGAATGGAATTATTTACAATTTGAATTTGAATTTGTCTTTAATGATTAGAATAGAATCGCCACATATATTTTTATATATTTTTGTGTACATTTTATCTACATTTCAATTAGCGTGTATACAACTTTTTGAAAATTAGCGACATTTAAACATTTCGCTCTTATAATTATAATGACTAAATTATTGATGTTAACATATATTTTATTTGAAAACAAACAGAAAGAAATTAAACTGCAGATCATCAAAGCCGACATCGAATTGCAACCGACGCCGTCAACGGTACCCGAACAACCAGCTTTACTGTCTCCATCACCCACGACAAGTAAAGCCTCGATTATAACAGTTCCCACGGATTCGCCGACCACTTTAGTACCACCTCGAGCATCAGTGTCCGAAAGCAACAACGACAGCAATAACAACGACTCAGAAGTTCAACATTCCTCTGCAGATACTCAGTCCTTAGATCTATTTCATCTTCAGCAACAACAGCAACAACAACAACAGCAGTGTCATTTGCAGTTACATCCAACTGCTTCTCAATGTCCATCACGACCGCAGTCCGACATTTCCTGGGACGAAGATACCCTAAGTACTTCCGGTTACAAGGAGTCTTGCAGCATACAGTTGATGTCACTTGACAGTGGTGGCAGTAGCAGCAGCAGCACTCGTCCGGGACCACCGTTGGCTTCGCCAGATCTGAATGATATAACTTCGGATAGTAGTACTGCAACAACAACAACAACCACAGCAACCACAACAACCACTACGACCAATTATATGGCTTTCGATGGTAGTTCGCCCGATTGCTCCATTAACGATGGCACACCCGGCGATAAAAATCAACGAAGGTCACAGACGTTGACTTTCAGACCTCAGGATGAAGATACTCTAATCTAAATATTTTTTGTCGCTTTAATTGAATTTTGATAATAAGTTTATATGAAGAAACAGTTATGTAAGAAATGTGGATTAAACCGAAAAAATGAAAGATTCGGTATTTAAAACGCAATGTTAGAAATGAAGAAAGGGAAAACAATTTGTTACGTGACTTATGAAGTGATAGTCACAATTATTATTATCAAATGTTGACTATTACACAAATGTTCAGATTTTATTGTTTAATATCAAAGGTTTTTTAATTAGAAAACAGAATTTGCAATATAATAATAGTTCTCACTTCTTACATAACTGCTTCAATTTGTGTAATGTTTAATAATGACGTTGGTAATATATTATAGCGATGATTATAATATATTGAAAATATTTACGATGTATTGTTGTTTCAATTAAATGATTTTTGTTGTAAGAATCAAGATCAAGTATGTATAACATTTTATATGAAATGAAAACAATTTAACTAACAGACTTTAAAACATAAATGTGCAATTGATATTGTGCATGAAAATGAATACGATAGTTTCGAAGTTGCAATAATATATAATGTAATCATTTAAATTGTTAAGAAGCCTAGTTTTTGTATCAAAAGTTTAATCGCGAGAAACAAATATGATGAGTGTTGTTAAAATAAATAACAAGAGAACTAAAAAAAACATAAATAGTTGTGATGATAGTATGTAATATTGTCCAAATACAGCATTAGCAGTAATTGAGAATTAGCGAAAATTTGTAAGATGTTTATATCTACTCAGAATTTATTTAACGTTATTGGAAATATGAGGAAATAGATTGTACGTGTTATTGTTACAAAATAAAAAAGCCTAAGTATTTCTATAAATATATATAAATGACTTTTATTATTGACCAGAATTATATATCATTTTCATTTTCATTTATTAACGTAAATTTCAATATTTAAATTATGATTATCTACAAAAAAGACAAACTAGAATAAGAGCAAATAATTTTTATTTTATTAAACTAAATCATAAAAAAGCAAGTATTTTTTAATAAAAATATATGCATTTTTTACTTAATTTAGATACTTTTTTTCTTTAAGAAATATTTTTAAATCATATTTATCGTCTTCTGCCGTGTTTTTTACTTTTTGGTTTGCTACCAATGACAATTTGTCCGGACGCTATTTCTTCTTTATCCGCAGAATTTTCGATCTGCTTTTGTGCCTCCAACGAAAACATCAAATCACGAACTTGTTCCTTCAAATCATTGGTCTCAGACTCCAATTTATCCTTCAGTTCTTTAAAGTCTTGCTGCAATTTTGCATACTTGTCCTTCCACATAGTTTGATTTAAATTCAGTGCTTTTCGTAATTCTCTCTCATCCGTAAGTTCAACCTCTGCTTGAGCTATTTTATTGTTTACAGAATTCAACTTCTTTTCCAGAGTAAGTTTTTCTTTGCTCACTTGATTGCATGCTTCCTTAAAAATAAAAAGAAACAATGTATATTTGCATTTTTGGGTGTTATTTTTGTTATATTTTAAAAATTACAAATAATAATTTAATGACAATATAAGTAATAGTTTACCTGCAACTTCGCAGTTTCTTTCGTAATATTATCCAATTTACTTTGCCATTCTGATTTGTCGATCTTTTGTTCAACCAATTGCTCCATACAATTATACTTTTCCTCGAAATATTTACGTTGCTTTTCTAATTGCGATGTGAGCAAATAAGTAAACTCCAATTGAACCGAATCGAGTTTCTCATCGACAGAGGCGCCTTCGCTTTTAGCGGATTCTTGACTGCTGTCGACCAACTTTCCATCCTTATTTTGCAGCAGTCGATGAACAAAATTATCTCGAACATAATCCCAAACACGATTGTTTCCTAATTGCAATGCGTAACAGTGATGCGTATCATGATAATGTTCAAAAGCATGTCCACGATGGTATCGCGAACATCCCAAATGACCACATATTAAACAGATCCATAAGTCTTCATTGTCAGATCCGGCACCTATTTGTTCAAATTAATTATTAATTCATTCATTCATTAATATTAATTATTTAAAAGTGTCATGAACAGATTTTGAAATCATAACATACCACATTCCATGCAGTGTTTTTCCTCCGTTGACTCTTTCGATTGAATACAACGACAGACCAAACAAGAAGTGTTTTCAATGTAATTGTAATGAAAGGATGATTGAAAACTGTGATTACAAAGTATCGTTAAAATGCCGTCGACACTTTCGTCCATACGTTCAAGACAAACTGGACATAAAGGTAATTCAGTATGGCCTGACAGAGACAAGCCATTATCCACGACTTCAATTTTCGAAACAAATACCAAGTGACAGGCTAAATCTGACTCGACTGACTCGTACGGTGCACCATTGAATGTCTCGTAAAACGCACTCGCGGCATTCTACAAAAAAGATATTTTTTCAAATTTCAATTATTAAAATTAAAAAAAAAAAAATACAACGAAACTTAAATTGTATTACTGTACTGGAAGAATTAATAATAAAATGCTCTTAAATATTTCCCTTGTAAATTATGTACTTCCTTTCAATAAAGTATAATGTGCTAATAATAATATTAAAAATGTTACAGGAAAATAATTATAAATTATAATTAAAATGTATAATAATAACGTACCGATGTGCTAAATGTGATCAAAGTTAAGTATGGATCTGAAGTGTTATCCTTTAGTATTCGAAAATGTTGTATTTCTTTATGAAACGCTGCTGTAAAAGTTAATAATTCTTCACATGTCATAAATGCTGGCACTGACAGAATACAGATTGTGTTACTACGATCGGCTGCTCGGTGCATTTCTACTAATTCACTGCAATATACAAAAATAATAAAATATGAATTTAAATTATATGTATATATCTTAATTTAAATGAAAATATAAATAATAATAACAATAATAATAATAATAATTACTCTTCTTTAAAAAGATGAAAAATGCCATTAGTAGTTTCGACGTATGGTTTTGACGGGAATACATTGATCGAATCGGTGGAATTGCTCGCGCAATATTCATTTGAACTATTTTTGTTTAGACATTTGTTCGTTAATTCGGCAGTCGACTTCTTGGCTTTGGCTTGATTTAATGGCTCCAATAAAGGAAATAATTCATCAGGATCGCTGAAGTAACTTTCAATTAAAATGTCTCGTGATTCCCTACACCCTCTCATTTTTTTGATTAGAGATGTGTCTGTCAACAATAATGAAACATATTAATATGACGTGAATATACAAAAGTATAACAATAATTTATACAATTTATTATTTTCTTTAAACTGGAAAATACATTTTTTTATATTGTAATACAAAAATTATAGATGAAAATTAATATTGTTAATAATACCTGAAGTTTGTTTTGTTTCCAAGTTGTTAACCTCAATGCGAATAACGCAAAGAGATACTGGCGTCGTTGTCGATGACATGACATACAATAATTACCCACAAAGTATGTTTAAACAAAATTTAAAAACACATTTATTAAAAAATGATTATCCTTGAATATTAATATTTCACTAAAATGTATATGTGCTCGAGATAAAAGGCTTTCTTCCGAAATTGGAATACTCCGATCAGCTGCTTGAAATAAACATCAACATACGACGCAGATAGATATGCGCAGTGATTCACTTTCATATTATACGTTATAAACAGTTCGCTGATATAATTAGAAAATCAAATTAATCGAAAGTAGGACAAAAAAATAAAATTAAATAATAGACAAATTTCTTCTTCATTTTTTTGAAATTAAATTGGTAATATTGTTAGTTAATGTAACGGTGGATTTTTTTGTAATAGAATATTCTTACATAACCTTACGTTAAATTGTTGACAATAAGAAAGTGGATTTTATATTTAAATTTTATACCGCTTTAGAAAGTGGTGCCATCATCAACATTTAGACAACAAATAGAAACAAATAATATTGTCGCAGGAAGGTCATTTGTTGGTGCTTTTGTTTGACTGAAATTCTTTGTCTAAACAAAGTTCGACACAAACATTATGAATTATTTCAATCGTAGTTTTTTTATTACAAAATTTAACTAAGTTTTATGAATTATCGTTTTTACGACTCACCACGCAAAAAGTCAAAAAGTAAGTATGCAAAATACTGACTTTTGAAGGTTATATTTAGAAACAAATTTTGCATTTAATTATTTCTTATTTTAAATTAAATAATAAGTTTCAACTTTTAACACTTTAATTATGATAACATTTTTTTAAAAAGAATATTTACAACTTGTCAACTTTTTAATTGATTCATTTTGTTATCTCCAGGAAAAATAATATTTTAAAAATGGCTTCGAAAAAGGTTAAAGGATCTAAGGAATCTAAGAGTTCAAAGAAACAAACATATGCTAGAATAGTTCAAGAAACGTCATTGTCATCATCTCAGCAGAGTTCCAGCAAATCTCGAATGCAAATGAAGAATAAGAAGGACGAGAAAAATGTTTCGGAACGAGGTGCAATTGAGGGTCAAGAAAAGATGGACTTCAATGCAAATTGTAAATCTAATGAACAAATTAGCTTCTTCTATGGAAATCCGTTTAATGAAATGATTAAAGGAATTCTACATATAATCACTGAAAAGTATGTAAACTCTAAAGAACATAGTTATAATTCAGAATTTTAATAATTAATGCAAATACTTTTAATTAAAGTGATTCTAGCGAATTTAAAAAAAAAACGTATTTTAGTATAATTTCGAAAAGTTTGACTGTTTCAAATCAGAGATATTTAGTAATAAAAATTGAATAAAATACATTAGAAGGATAGAAAACAAGTTCGAAAACGGTACCATTTTTTAAATAATTCACATACTAAAAGTCAGTTATTAACGAAAATTAAATTATATTCTATGCGTGATGAAAAAAATGCTGTCAACATTTCAAAACGATTCACCACGGGGTTTTGTTATTCAAAGTAAAGGGGTAAAATGATATAATTTTAAGCCATTTTGAAGAGTACCCCCTTAACTTTTATAAATTGTAAATTATGTCCTTTTATACAATTTGTAAATAGAATATAAGTATAAGTAGATTTAAATAATGTATAATATTATTAAACATTTCAGTATTTGTAAAATAACTTTTGAACGTGATTATTTATTAGAAACTTCAAATTATGTTCCCTACGCTAGAAATACTTTAATAAAAAAAAATATTAATATATATGTAGTTGAAAAATATGTATTAATATATTTTACTTTTTTCTGTACATTTAGAGATATCGAAAAAATAGTAAACTCCGAAGATTGTACTCATACAGTTTGTATGTTATCAATACCCGCAACTACAACTTGTCAAGATATACTTACCTTTACAGCAGCTTGTCATCGAGATATCCAACTTTTTCGTATATTGCGCAATTCAAATTCAAATGAATATATGATGTTGATCAAATTTCGATCATCGGTAAGAATTTTTTTATATATAATAACAAACAATGTTGCGGAACAATAATGCGCAAAAGTAATTACTCAATTACTTATACAAAATATAAAAATTAATTAAAATTAAATTATAAAATAATCGTGGAAAATAAATGAAATGTTTCTTCTTGTTTAGTAAGTCATAAACTTACTTTTACTTTGTCAACAAATTCTATTTGTAATCTTATTTTTGTAAATGTTGAATTTATGATTTTATTGTTTAGGCAAAATTATTAATTAATTATATTTTAATTACTTTATAATCACTTTCAAAATAAAATTTAATTATAATAATAATATAATATAAGTATAATAATAAAATATAAGTTTTGCACTGTTATTGGCTGTAATTTTTTAAAATACTTAATTAAATTACAAGTTAACTGACTTTGTATCTTATAAATTAATTTATCTCTTAAATTTATAAAGAATAAGAATTCATTTATATCAAAGTGAATGATAAGTTATTGACAATTCATTCAATAACTAAAATATTTTATTTAATTACAGGGATCAGCGATTGAATTTTACAAGTGTTTCAATGATGTTCCGTATAATTCACTCGAGCCTGATGTTGTTTGTAAGCTGATATTTGTCTCAAAAGTCGAAGTCACTGATGACGGTCTATCGCTCGTTGGACATTCCGAATCTTCTTGTCCCGTCTGCTTAGAACGCATGGACGAGAATGTTGATTCACTTTTGACTATTTTATGCAATCACACATTTCATTCCAGTTGTCTTGCAAAGTGGCGAGATACATCTTGTCCAATTTGCCGTTATGCTCAAACACCTGAACCTATGGATGATAGTCATTGCATGAAATGTGGTAAAATATCATTTTATTCTAACTTTTTATTTGCAATTTGATATTTGTTAAGAAAAAAATAGACTGCTAAATAAACTATAACAAATAAAAAATGACAAAAAGAGATCTAAAATAATAAAAACAGCGTCTTCGTATACTGAATAAGTAACATGAGTTAAAAGATTGCTAATTTTGTAATTTAATTAATTTTTTTTCTAAATTTGAATATGTAACTAAACGAAGTTACTTTAAAGAAGTAAATGTCTCAATTTTAACATGATATTTCGAATTTTTTCAATATTGCTCCAATTATAAAGTTTAATAAACTAAGTTCTTGTTTTGGAAAACTTGTTAACAGAAAAAGGAAATTGATTACAGTTGCAGGTAACACCACCGATGCTTTATGGATTTGTTTGATTTGCGGACATGTGGGTTGCTCGCGTTATCATGAGGGCCATGCATTTGAGCATTATCACGATACACATCATTGTTACGCAATGCAACTGGGAACAAATCGCGTTTGGGATTATGTTGGTGAAAATTTTGTTCATCGATTGTTACAAGATAAGGAAGGCAAAATGGTTGAGAGTGATCGAGAACCAACGAAAGATGAAACTGCTAATGTGGATGAAAAGCTGGATTCTCTTTTATTAGAGTTTACACATACACTTAGAACCCAACTGGCCAATCAGCGTGAATCTTTTGAAGACAAAATCAGTTGTTTCGAGCAAAAAAAGCTCGCTGAAGTAGCAAAAATTCGCGCGAAATTTGATGATGCTTTACAACAAAATACCAAAATTGAGGTATTTATCTACTTTATTTATACAAATAAATTAAGAAGTGATTAATGATTGAAAATGATCATTATAAATTGTTGACAAATGATATTACAAATTTTGAATTTTAGAGATTATTAAAACATAATCGTATTTCAGGAAAAAATGTCTCAGTTGAGTCGTGAAAAGACACTTATGGAGAAGAAATTACATTCGTCGAATACTAAGTTGTCGCAAATTCAAGCGGAATTGACGGAGGAGAAGGCATTACGTAAGGCATTGAATTTGAATCAAGCCTCGTGGGAAATAAGACACCAAAAATTACAGGATGAAATGAACAAATATAAGAACGCAAAGGAATCGGAGAATGTGGATTTGCGAGAACAAGTTAGGGATCTTATATTTTTCATTGAAGCGCAGAAAAAAATTGAACAGTCAAACGATCGAGAAGACATAGCTTCTGGACAAATTGTAATTGAACAAAAGCCCGAGACTTCGAATCACTCCAAAAGACATAACAGAGAGAAACGTTGATGTATCGAAAACAAATAGCAATAATAGTTCATTTTTTACATTCATTTGGCTAAATTAAGTGTACAGTTTTTCTCGTCATTTATAATTAGTTTGTAATATATTTAATTAAGGAATCATACAATGATTTACAATAATTTTATTTAGTATGCAATTTCAGATTGTCATTTACGGATTTATAAAGTTAATTTTACGAATGAATAAATAGCTTGAATAAAGTATTTTATGTGATTAATGTCAGTACGATTAAAATGTGATATACAATTTGGAAGCAATTTTATTTTATAATAATTATTCTACAATATCAAATAAATTCATTTTGCTTAATTAATCGTTTATTTTATGTTAGAAATATGAATATTGTACAGTCTGTTTAATAATAATAAAAGAATTGTAATAAAATAAGAATCGAAAATATAAGAATTTAACATACGAAATACTGTAAAATGTGCTTAATTATTATGTATAATAAAGACTGACTTAATTGTTAAATTGAATAAATTATTTATTTAATAAGAATTTTTTTAATATAAAGTAGAAAAAAGCTGATATTAATAATCTTTTATAATAATTTCAAGGTTTGCAAAAAAGTAATATTGATTTATACAAATCATTGTTATCTGCATTATTACACGATGGTAAAGTAAATTGTGCAACTGTCTTGAATCATAACCTGCGAACATGCTATATTAACGTAGAATAAGACGTAATGTAAAGTAAACATTGATTTAAAAAGAAATAAACACAAAAATAAAAAGAATAAATTAATTTATGTTTGAGTAATCATGACAAGTCGAGGTGTACATTTAACTGGAACGTCTTTGGCGCAGCCTTCTGTTTTTGAAATTTGCTCTCAAGAATCATTAGCTTCTGTACTTGAGCCTGCAGTTAAAAGAATCCTTGACGTATGTATTTTTAATTATTCTTTCATAAATATTATATAAGATTATATAAGAACGTATATAATTATTATCAAAATTTTGTTGACTTACATTTCAAGTTAAGAATGATTCAATCATAAGAAACAAATTATGTTTTTTAGATGACATTTATTTAAGAAACTTATTTTTTTAATTATTTTAATTATAAAATAATTAAAATATATTAACTCTTAATAATATTGATTTTTTTAGTTCATTGCAACTAATAAACCCGAAAAATATGGATGGATTCTTCAATGGTCAGATGAAATTTTTACGATATGCAATGGAATATTGCAAGGATTTTTCATCGCCAAATATTGTAAATATAAATTTATTTATAATCATAATTATTATTTATCATTTGTGCGATTATTTTATCACAGAGGAAATAAGATATAATAAGGTTGTACGTTAATTTTGTATTCATTTTGTACAAAAAAGTAATAATTTAAACTGCATTTAATTTTGTTAATCTTTAATTAATTTGTCAATACATAGTTTGTTTTTCAAAGAAAAATAAAAATGAATGAACGACTCTTGTTCTAGATGTGTCAGTTTATTATATTTAAATTGAATTATTTGATATTACATTATAGAAACTAATAAATTGAATTAAAATTAAATGAGACATTTGATGTTTTAAACAATACAATTAGAACTTATGTGAATGAATGCTAAATATTGAACGCTATTTTTTGTTGCTTTTTATTTCTTCCTTTTTAAACGGTATAAAAAATTAAAGTTCTTCATTTCATTCCCGCTATTGTCTTTCTGATAGTTGACTTATTTTAAATAATAATTAAATGCAACTTTGATATGTTTATTTAAAACATTTTCACTTAAATATGAAGGAACGCATTAACAAGATATTATTAATTATTTAAATACTTTACAATTTAGCTGAAAACGAAGAAATATTTATATAAATATATAATTAACATATTTAAGATAAAAGTAATACAAAAATTGTTTTTATATATATATATAATTTTTATTAGATTTATAATGTAGTATATCTTGTTTTGTTTTTCAAATGTTCACTGAGTGTTCTCCAATATCGACTATAGTCGATATTTATTGAAACTAAATATTCAATTTAAATTTGACTCGATTTTTGTTTACATTCAATCTAGGAAAATTTAATTAAATTTTATTTTTTACTATGTTAAATTAAACAAATTCACGTTTTAAATATACATTTTTTCTGTTTTCCAATTATTAGTCATTGTTAAAAATTATATTACAATAATAATTATTTTAGCAAGTAAGATAAAAAGGGTTAATAATAAACGAACAAATAATTAATATTAGATTATTATTATTTAATTATATTAACTGAACATCAATATACATTTTACATAATAAGAATAATGAAATGTTAAATATGTGATTATGATTTAAAATGCATAAAGTCAAAATGAAATGTCAGTCGATGTACAAATATAAATTTTAGGTGTCCATATTCTCTATATTTATCTAAATTATGCTATATATTAATACATGATTAAGAAGAATGACAACTGAAACTAGTTATTAATTCAGTAATTCCAGCAATTTTTCCTTTTTTTATTAACATTTACTTGTAATATCAATTGATGAAATAAGTTTTTCTTGTTTTCAGCTGCATCTTTTTCGGAAACGTTTTATGGATTAAAAAGAATTTCCCTGACCAAAAAAGATGGTGATATTAACTTGTCAAGAATACAAAAAGTCTGCTCGTTCATTTGTCTTGTTATATTGCCGTATGTTGGCAAAAAACTTGAAAATTTAGAAGACAAGTATAAAGGAAAAAATCTCAATCAGGTATTTAGATATTTTCTTTAATTATAATTACCATTCTTATATCTTTGAATAATTAATTCAATTATATAATTATACATTGTATATACATTTTACATTTAAAAATTATATTATTACTAAGTTAAATCAATGTAAATGTTGCAGGATGAATCGAACAAACGAGACGTTTATATTGTAAAAGGCTACAAATTATTTCGCATCTTAAATGAAGCGCTAGTAATGTACCATTATGTGTTATATATTTCCGGTCGATCTAAGTATCCAACCGTCTCATTGCGTTTGCTGCGTGCTACATTAATATACTCTCACGTGCAGCAAACAATTACGATCACGCAGCTTTTGAAGAAGATAGGAAACGGATCGTTCAGTATCAACGATGCTTACAATCTGTTCAAATTAACTTCCATAAATCTTCTCGAAGTAGCGGCATTTTTTGTCCAATTCGCTAAGTGGAATAGCGAAAATTACACGAAAAATTTTACCGCACTTCCAAAACCAACACCACCATCGGTAAAGAAAAATAAGCATGTAAATACATTTAAATGTCATACTATTTTACTTTTTTGTTAAATTTATTTATACAAGTGTAATTATTTTCTTTTTTGCAATTTTATTCAGTTTAGATTGAAAATATTATTGTTGCTGAAGTATCAATTACATATTTTTCGAGAAATATTATTTATTTTATTTCTTTATGATATAATAAAATCACTTACATAAAATAGTAATATAAAGTTATGTTTTATTGCGAAGTATAACGATATTATGAGTCAAGGGTCCGATGGGATAATATCGTGTAACACAGAAAGAATAAAAGTAAACTTCTCGCTTTTATATAAAATAAATACAAATTGAATGACAAATATGAGATAATAAACTTTATTTGTTGATTCAAAATAATAATTATTATAATTAAATTATACTATATATTATTTATAATAATTAAAATGTATGATTATAAGTTACTTTACAGAAAAATCATTAACTTATATAAATTTAACCCATTCGTACCCCAAAGTTTTCAAACGCTATCAAATACCATTGCGAGAGAAGACGTTTGAAGACTTCGGGGAACGAATGAGTTAAAGTGATTATTATAATAATCATAAATAAATAAGTAAATAATAATATATAAATATATATAATAAAAAATATATAATAAATAAAGTAATAAATAAATAAATAAGTAAAGCGATGCTACATTACTTATTCATCGAATCAATTATTAAGTTTATTTATTTTGTGCATTATTCATTAAATGGATAATGTTAAATATAAAAGCTCGATTAAATAAATCACTGGCAATTTTACTTTTGTACAGGTTCCTGAAACGGCGTCACGTTACAAGGGTTTATGTCCAATTTGCTATCAAACTTACAGGCATCCTACGACTCTACTAACATCGGGGTAAGTATCATGTTTTCCAAATTTATGACTAAATGAAAAAAAGGAGAACAAAATAAAAAAAAGATTTGAAAAAGTATAAAAATGTCAAATGTAATTCTAATAAAAATTATTACTTTTGTTTACAGATACATATTTTGTTATCAGTGTATATTGTGTGAAATTCAAAAATACGGAAAATGCCCAGTAACCAATTATCCAAGCGAGGAAAATGACTTAGTACGCTTGTACACGCAAACAGAATGAACGATTTATTCAACAAATATGATACAGTACACGAGATTTATACTTTTATAAACGAAAATTAATGGGTTTATGTAGAAAATTATTTTATATATTGAGCAATTGTTTTTTATGTATATATACTATATTTTAATAAAAAAATATGCATGTTTATATCTGTAAATGTATTTATACATTTATTATTTACAAGTATTCAAGTAATCTTATATTTTATATAATATCATTTATTTCCTTAAGTTTTTATTATTTTCTTTTATAACCGATATAACATATCGTTTCTTCTTAGACAATTTTTGAGCAGAGAAAAGATGTGTTTTTGGAGTTCTTGTGATAAAGTTTTTATTATTTAAGTGATCGGAATTAATTAGAGTCAGTGAAGACAAATTAAGAATCGGTCGGAAGGAAACGTTTGACTGATAAACCTCATTGGATTAAGGTTCCGGAAAAAGCCAATTCATATGGAAGTAGAAAAGGAATAGTCGGACAAGTGCTATAAACATGGAATCAATATAATGTAAGACCTAAAGTTGTTAGCATAAATTATTAGTTCCAACGTGAGAACAGTAGTATGAGTCAATTAGTATAAAGTTCAGTAGTTTAAGGTGAAGTACTATATATTTAATATGAGGGTGTTTTGTAATTATATTGTTATCGTTATATTGAAACATATGAAATCAAAATTATTCATATTAGTATTATCTGTATATTTAAGACAAATATGTTAAAGTATGCAAATTTAATTAATTAATAAAATAAGGATAATTAAAAATTGATTTTGTTTAATGATTAACATTCTTATCATAATCTCATTATATATAACATTTAGTCAGTTTATCTTTATATTTCACATTTATTAATTATTCTATAAATTAATTAATAAATTGAGTTTACATAGTAACGATAACATATATAGATTTAAACAAGCAGATCATCAAAGCAACTTAAGATATTTAAGGAGAATTATCTAAATAGTTTCCTTGAATGTTCAATTTTTATTATTGATTATATCAGAATCTAGTATATCTTTGCCGCAATGTTTGAATGAATTAATTACCAAACGATTTAGTTGTAAATGAAGTACAAGTTAAAGTGTTTCAGTCAAATTATCTGGTTGTGCATCCCGCAGTATAACGTAATTATAACTTTCGGTACTTAGTTGCAACTGTTTTACTATATACCAATTTGAATGTTACTCTATTGTATCGTAAGCGTGCGTTTACTTTCACTCAAGTGTAATTTGATGAAACAGATATGCGATAAACACCAATAACAATATTTAATCACAAAGTTATCGTCACAGACTTGGAAGAATGGAAGGTGCGTTGAAATAATTGATTTGATTGAAATTTCAGGTATAATGTTTGGGAACAAGGAAGTGGGGAGATAAGAAGAAGAAGAAGGAGAAGAAGGTGTGAGAGTTGATGATGAGCGTGTGTCCGTGCGGCGTTTTAACGGATAGGCCCCGAAGTCCAAGGGGTACATTAGGATTGAGATAGAGGGTATAACGCAGCCAACTCGGGGAAGTATGTCACATAAGGAGAGGGAGAGACGATGCACGAGGCTTGCGTCTGGGGATGGCAGTTATCCCAGTAAAAATCGATCCTCCCCACTCTTTTCCGACTTTTTCCCCAGAGATGCTTGCAGCAGAGAGAAGTGGTGGAAAAGTGGAGAGAAAGAGAAAGAGAGTTTGCAGGGTTCGCAATGACTGCTACCTGCACAATTTTCGGTTTGATTGTATGGACGTAGATCACATGTAGCCGATGCCCATGTATACATACGTACTGACCGTACATACATTTAGATATATTATCTGTACGGTATGGGATTGTATGTATGAGTGTGAATGTATAAAAGAATCATATATATAAAAAAAGGACAAAATAAAATAGAGGCACACAAAAAAGAGGAACAAGTAAAACGGACCGAAACAAGAGAGAGGGATGCAATGGAAGCGAGCAAAAAAATGAAATAAAAAAAAAGAGAAGCGTTTCCGTTGAAACGACTGAATTTCTATCGTCCGCGAAAACGACGGATCTAAAAAAATACACAGACACGAGAAATGGCCTTCCTCTCGTTTGCCGCCCGATTTTACGGCCTTAAACGACCCCCAATGGCTATTGCCATTTTATGCAGTCGTCTCGAAGAATTGTCTTCCGCGACTAAATAGAAAGTAAACACTTGCAAGAAAATAATTACGTTTTTAAGATCGTCTTATTATCATCACCTTTTCAAGACTCACAGCCGTTTTATTTGAACGTTACGCCTTTAAAGCACAACTCCTGCTTCTTTTGCCTTTTTATTTCATTTGCATTTTTCATGCAACTTATCATTCTCATACATTATCAATCAAACTCACTTAGTTTCAACGTTAATTCATTCCTTGCATTTGATAAATGAGGATATCGAAAATTACTATACTGCATAGTAAAGCTAAATCCTTTTTTAATTTTTGTTCTTCAATTGAGTTATTACGATACATCATTTTAATATTACTATACAGTATTGTAATAGCTCTCATGTGAGGTTAACTGCAGCGCCATAGTGACAAAAATAAATACTACGTCATGTAACATGTATCTTCAACATTATTTATAGCAAAATTATATTTATGAAATTGTAATATTTTGAATAATTTTTATAAATAAACCATCCCGAATTCAATTATAATTTTTTAAATTATTTTTCACTATGAAAATTGAAATAGAATATTCAAACAAATGCGTTTTTGTTACATTATGTAGTAATACATTTTTGTCACTGTGGCGCTGCAACAGTCAACTAAGCATAGGATCTATAATTAAAGTTTTAATCAATCTCAATCTCAATTAAAATTAGAAAACAAAATAGATGAAAAATTTACTTTTGGTATTTTATTATCTAATATAGTAATTTTTCATAGAATAGATTAATGTTCTTTTACTTGTTTTAGTACATGTTCTCTGAAGAAAATAAAACTGTCAAGTATTGCTAATTAATTATAAAGTTAGAATTAATTGAATTTAGTTCAACTTTGGACAGATTTGTTGTTAGTTTGTCATTAAGTAATCATCGCGTTTATATGAATGATTGATTGTAATTTAGTGAGGCATAAGATTGCGTTGCGTTTGGTTTTCGGTTATAATAAATCGAGGGGATTTTCTAGAAGTTGCTATGGAAACTCAATGAGATCGATGAAACTTCGGACGGTTAGTCGGCGATTTTTAAAAAGAGATTCCGCGAGGACAAATAATAAATCTTTGCCGTTTTTATTCATCAACGGCGCATTTTGCGTCATACTGGGGCCAGTTATTGCAACTAATTTTGTCCGCAAATTGCATTTACATTTTACGTTTGCTTGCATCTCTCAAATCAATTCATTATTTTGTTAACGTTATTTGAATTAAAAAAAAAATTATGAGTAAAAATACAGTTTTGTTATAACTTTTTGTTGTTTTACTTTTAAGTGTAGTTATTATTTAACCGTCGTTACCATAACATTATCTCGATTTTATCGCTAAGAGTGACAGACATTGTTTCATAATGAATTTACATTTTATAATTCGTTTTAATATTCAGCGACGATGTAAAATTTGTTTATCACTGTAAATTAATCAGCGTAAATCAAATGTCCATTAGATTTCAATTTTTGAACTTGAACTTTTCTTTCTTTTCGTTTTTTCCCTCATTTTTATTTTTTTCTTCAAACTATTATCAAACTTTCATTTTCTGCCTTTCTTGATTTCAACTGTCTAGAATTCTTATCATCTTCAATTTTAAGTGAAAACAGAAAAAGAAAAAACTATCGATTTTATTATAAATACAATAGACCTCGTGCATAGTTGACTATAGTGCCATAGTGACAAAAATAAGCACTACGTTATGTAACGTTTCATATTTTCAACATTATTTACAGCAAAATTAAAAACATACAATTTAAATATTTTTTATATTGTTTCTGAATAAACTATTCATCAATTATAATTTTTCAAATGCAGAAAACACACGCTCGGATAAATATTATTAAATTTTACTAATAAAGTAATCTGGACTTATTAGAACGATTTTTACAATTTTCCTAATTTAATATAATAATAGATTATATAATATTGCAGTTATTCTTATAATTCCAGATTAATAATAATGTATAGTAAAATTTAATGATGATCCATAGTTTCTAGAGATTATTGTTGTGTTTGGTAGTTACATGACGTAGTAACACATTTTCATCACTATGGCGCTGCAGTTAACTATACACGAGATCTATAACAACAAATTTACTAATTTATATTTAATTTATAAATTGTTGCTAATTGCAAGTCTTGAATACAAAATGCAAAAAAATAATTGTACAACTTTTTATTAGTTGTACAATAATTAACTTGACAATTAATGTAAAATTAATTGTAACGAACGTAACTGTGATTTAAGAATATAATAAAGTTCAAGTTATGAGCACGAATTTATGACATAATCAATGACATTATTATACGAATGTCATTTGTACCAAATGTCCATCCAATTTTTCTGTAATCAAAGATACAAAAAAAAAAAAAAAAAAAAAAAAAAAAAAAATTCAACAAAAATATTATTGGAAATAAAATTCTTTTTTGTGGACATCCAAACTTTGACGATAAATCTGTGTTCGCGCTTGAAATTTCAACGTTTTTACGTAGGGAAAATACACGAAAATATGAAATGACGAATTCTTGGAAACAAATTATTTATTGGTTTATATCATAATAAAATGGCAAAAAGAAAAATGGAAATCGTCTGCTAATTAAAAGAGTGTTAGTGTTTTTTTTTTCGATGAGGAAAAAGTCGTCAAAACGTGGTGTTTTCAACGACTGGCGTACATTTTTTTTAGTTCGTTGCAATTAATTTTTACGAGAAATTCTGCGTCTTTTTTAATGCAGATTCGCCTCCCCGTTTAGTCGCACCGTCGATACTGACACACACGCGCACGCGCTCATTCGCACGTGCACACGCACACTCTATTCATTTTCAAGTAAAGAGAGCGAAGAAAAATCAATGCATAATACTAGACAAAAGTGCAATACTCCAATCAAAACACAACGAACTTAGGAAAGTCGTTACGGAACTTGATGAAAAAAAACACTTTTTTGTTTTCTGCGAAATTTTCAATCGTATCGTTTCGTCGAGTGAAAATATTCTTTCGTTATTTCAATTTCTGTTTGCTTTTTTGAAATCGCGAACATTTAATCGCGTTTTTGGGATATTCGTTAAGCTTATTAATTGTGAAATCAATAATAGTAAATCAATAAATAGTCACAATTAAAAAATGATTGTTTAATTCAAAACAAAAAGTTTGCATGATTAAAGAAAAGTTTTTAAACAATGTTTTGCATATTTTGATTTTCAATCATTTGGGATACATTTTACTTTCGTTAGTTTGGAAATTGGTTTAAAATATTACAGCATAAAATAATTTAAATATAACTTTTAATAAATTTGTATTTGATTTTATATATATAGGTAAAATTAAATTTTATGTACTTGGAGTAATCCGGTACTTTGGTTAATCCGACAACTTGATTAATTAATAATTTGATAAATTGAGAGAATGTAAAATGGATAATAATATATAAATGTACCAATGTTAAATTATATGTTGTTTATTTATTAATATTTATATATTATTGAAATAATATTTTTTGAGAAAACGTTTAAAATGAGAAACAATTAGCGTTTATGACTATTTTCTGATATTGTATATAAGATAAATGCCTCAGGTTGTGTTAGTTTTGAAACTTGTACATCTACTATTACATTGTAAATGTAAAAGGGAAACTATCAAAATGGTTATTTTATAAGTCTGTAAACATTATTTCATATCAAAATACATATTTAATGTACTTAAAATGATACTCAATACAAAGAACATGTATTGCTAATATTCCACATAACATCAATAGCAAATATGCTATTTTTTAAGTTTCATTCTTTATGTTAATAAGAAACTAATTGACAAAAACTGGAATTTTTAAATAAGCTTAATTTATGTTTAATTAATATTAATATTAATTAAAACAAAATACCTTGCCAATATAATACAAATTGATACATTGATAGGATTCATATATAATATTTCTTTAAAAGATGAGAAATTTTAATACACGTCGTTTTCTTATAACTTGTTATTCATTTTATCGTTTTATACCATTTTCCACACTACTTTAATAATTTGTAATCCAACATTTCGTGTTCAAAGTCAAAATTACTCTTAAACTAACACAAACTAGGACATTTACCTTATATCTTTTCAAGAAATGTATTACTCTCTGAATTTAAAAAAGTGAATATTTACTTTTCTGTAATGCATTTTCACTTTTTTTGAAAATGACATATTAGTGTTTATGCAAAAAGTTAATTTTCATTTTTTTCAAAAGTGAAGTAAAATGACATGTTGAAAAAGATAAATTTTAACACAAAAAAGTGAAAAACAATTTTTCCAATGTTTATTTATATTATTGTTTATAATTAATAACGATTTTAAAATGAACATGTAAATTAAACAACTTTTTTTTTACTTTTTTAATTAATAAGGCATAATTTTGTTATTGGAAAAAGTGACTATTTTTAACTTACAACATTAACTTTTTTTTTTATTTAAAATTTATTTCACTTATCTATTTTTGACTTTTTTAAAGTAACAAAATATAATACATATTACATTTTAATTAATAAGTGAAATTTAAAAAAATTAAATTTCATTGAATAATTAACTATTTATAAAATGAATTAATATTTTTTTTCTATAATTTCTTAAATTCATACTTACAGATATTTGAGAGATCAAAGTTCAATCCCCAATGCAAATGTTTAAAAAAATTGATATTTATTACCATTTCTGTAATAAGATTGTATACAAATTTTCAAAGGACATAGTTTTATATGACTTTTCAGGAATGCTATTTTACGTGATCGATACTATTAATTATTTATTTATTTATATCAATGTCGTATAATATTTGAATATGAACAAATTGGTTTAAGTCAATTATTCGGTCATTGCGTAATTTATCGGTGAAACACATTTCAAGGACATTGCAGACATTCCAATTTAGTCCAATTGTATCCAGTCGGGTACCATGAAATCGCATATATTTTATTCAAATGAAAATTTTTGTGATTTTTCATTATGAAAGAACAAAAAAAACTTTCTTTTCAAATAATTTATTCGCTCATTTTTAATGCAATTTTATTAACATTATTTTATTTATAATGAAATATAATTACGTAGATTTCTGTAAACGAAAATGGTATAAAAACATTAAAATGCGTTATTTTTTTAATCAAATATTTTATAACTGTGGATAATTACGAATTTATTTTATTTATTTACGAATTTCTCAACGCTCCTTAACGTTGATGTTTTAAAATCATTTTTGTAATAAACCTCTTCTTTTTTTTGCAAATTAATATTCGCATAAAACAAGAAATGCTGAATATTCATACAAATTTATTTTTCTTTTTCATAATTACATATGTGTACACGAAAATCGTAATTAGTGGACGAAATTAAGTATTTTATTTCAAAGGTTGAGCACACGGTTGTAGCTTTAAAATTGAATTTCATCGTGAGATAGTAAATTACGTTATGGCTAAAAGTTCGCTAAAGTATTCCGAAACGAGAATAAATTTCGTTTAACGAAATTCACGGTCGTAATGTATTGTAAACAAATTGTTTCCTTTTTTTTGTTTCAAAACCAACACATAAATTATAACGAATATTAGAAGTGTAAGTTTGCCGTCTCTTTTGTTCATTTGTTTGCCCAAATATAATCTTGCAATTGTAATAATCAACGCGAAATTGCAAATTAAGATTCACTTAAGCCATAACACAAATTTTGTTAATATAATTATTTGTATTTTATATAAAAGTGTCAATTTTCATATTATATATTTTTATTTTAAATATAATTATTGATTTTATATTTTTTAGTTTTCTAATTTATATTTCAGATTTTAGTTATTGTAATTGAGAAAATATATTTCGAATAATATGCAAAAATATATGTGAATTATATCCTCATATATTTTCGGCAAAGAGTAATATATTTGATATGCATTCAAAATATATTTCTGAAATACATTTGTAAACAAATAAGTAAAAATTTAATTGCAAAGTATATTTACATTAACAAAATATATTTGAAATATATTTTCCAATATATTTTAGCAGTACACGTTATACATTTTTATATATACTTTTGTGTACACGTATTTTACAAATGTTTTATTTATTAATATTTATTTATTTTTTCTTTATTATTCCATAAAAAATAAATTTTTTTATTTTTTATAATAAAAAATTTCGATTTTGTCGATATTATTTTTGTGAATAAACTCAAAGCTAAGTTAAGTCATCATTCAAATTTGGTTATCAAAAACCAGAATGAAAACCTTTTTTTATCGGCGTTGGACATTTTTATATGTCTTTTTTTTAAGACACCAAATAGTTAAATAAATCAATAAAAAAATGGAAGAAGGAAATTTAAATGAAGCATATATAGCAGGCTACATTTTGCAGTACTAATCACTCATGCATGTAGAGCTCATTCGAATCTGCGGAGCGTGACTTTATATTCAAGGACACGATATTCAGAGAGAGAAACCGAAAGTGCGACCCCGCGAAAATCTAACATCCTGCCCAACCGGTTTGACCGGATTCGAAACGGGAGGACAAGTTGGGACGATGCTTGGTGAGCTGTGTAAACTCGACTCCTTTTTGGCGTAGCTGTATTATATTCATTTTGCGAACATTTAACATTGAAACAAAAAAGGCGCCCGCGGCCCGACGCACCATATGCTGACGTAAAACGAAATGATAAATGCGTGCCATTTTCGTTTCAACGACCAATTCGATTCGCGTTTTTCAGCATCTTTTTCCAAAAAAATCATCCAATTCGCAACAAGTCCAAGCAAACTTCCGAACACACGAAACTTGTATTTCTCAAGCGATAAGAATGATCAATTTTATTTATTACTTTGTCGCGTGAAAAAAAGGCTTAAGATTTTTTCGTCAATCAATTTTGCACGCATTTATCTTTGCAATGTGACGATCATTTTAATTGTAGAAATTGTGGTGATTTAAAATGACTTTTGCTTTGATTTGACTTTTGAGTTAATTATGAATAATATTAAATTGGAATAAGATTTTATCAGGTTTTGGTTGTGATAATAAATATTGTAAAATTACTTTTTAAATTTGAATAAGCGAGAATTTTACTTATATATTGAGTGACTGATTTTTTTATGTCAAACGAATCAAAATTGGATCTTTTTTAAGAGAAATAAATTTTACATCACAAAAAAGTTAACTTTGTGAGTTAGAGATAGTCACTTTTTTACAAATAAAAAAATTTACTTTTTCTAAAGTATTTCTTTTATTTACTGTTTTGAAATTATTTTTTAATCTTTTTTTTCATTAAAACAAATTTAATAAATAATGAAAAACAATTTTTCCCACTTTTGGAAAAAGTGAAATTCGATTTTTTTAAATTTACAGTATACATATGTAGGTAACACTTTTAAAAAATATTTGCTTATAAGTTGTTCTCAATAATCCTACATCCCTCTTTTTTATATTAAATACTCTTATGAGTTTATTCAAGATCTGTCAGTGTACTTAATGCATCAATTACAATGATACAATATACTTTAAAAACGATGCAGTTAGAGAATCAAAACTTTCGTCATTCATTTTAATTAATTTATCATTTTATTTGATTCGCATTAATTAACTTATTTAAATATATTAATCAATTTCACATTAAATTGAATATATTAAAAGAATTCCAATTCTCTCTTAATTATTTTCTATAGCAAAATGAATATAAAAATTAGAAGATAATAATAATAATTTTACCTCTTATCTTTTAAGTAACTTAATAAGTATTTTCTCAATCAAAATCTTAACGTCCTATACAAAAAAAAACTTTCTTAAACCTTCTTATTACGTAATTTTTCCCATAAAAATGTTTACTCAATTTTGATTTGTATAAAAAACCAACATATATGTATTTAATGCATATCTATTCGAAATGTTTCACTTTCTTAAGCCATTTTTGCAGCAACAAAAACATTTTCTTTTCAATTTAAGAACAATTTCAACTTCTTTTTGATATTTCGTTTGTTCCTTCAAACCCTGCAAACATTGACATCCATTGAAAGTGACACTTAGAAATAAAAGAAGAAAAATAGTGTTCACACTTACCACCTTGTCCGTCTTGTTGATTCGGGCCTTCTCGGGATCCTCGGCATATAATCTTAAATCAGCGATTGGTTTTAAGCTTTATTTTGCCTTCTCGGTCGAGTTGTTCAAATTTTCAGTCGCGTACTGCAGTTCATCGACTGTGGATTACTCTTACATTTTTTTTCTTTTTTTAGAGACTTTCGTCTGACCGAATATTTATCAAAACTACTACTATTAATGTATATCTACACGCAAAATACATTCAATCGCTGAAACAGCAGAAATTGTTATCCTTAATCAATATAAAACGTTTGAATTTTTTCGCATTTTTTAACGTTTGTTTTCCAACGCTGTATAAATATGAAAAAGCTTCTTTTTTTTTAACTGAATTTAAACATTTTTAGACAGTAAAAAACTTTGCCAAATCAACAAATTTGTTGATTTTTTACGTGATATTAATGCAACTTTTATTTCAAATTTGAAAATAAATATTTTTGTTACAAAATGAATTTAGAATTTTGTTTATTTAATTTTTAATACAATTTTATTATAAATCTGATTTGCTTTGATTTGTACAAAATATATAAAAATTAATGAATATTTTCAAAATTAAAAAATAAATTATGATTAATTAATAATAATAAAAAACAAGAATTAATTGCCGCAACAAGCGATTGATTATCAAATGATAATACATTTCGTCAAAGTTCGATGACACATAAATTTCCTCTCGTGTTTGCCGCGAGTATTAATTTAGCTTATATATTCTCTTGATTGTAATACTGCAGCGGCGCCTGTGCATAAAACGGGCGTGCGTTTGAATGGAAGAGTTTACTCTTATACATATAAATATAAATGTTTTGTATGTATATATACATTTTTTTATATATATATATGCATGTCTGCGCGTATATTAAAAATTATCAGCCGGAAAAAAATTGGAAAGAAAAAAAGAGTAGATATATAACGTGGGAGGAGGGGAAATAGAAACCGGCGAAACAAAAAGCGTTGATCGGGTTCAGCTAAAAGAAATGCACATACATAAAAAATTAATAAACCAAAAAAAAGACACGTATAAAAACTGGAAAGCGTCATCAAATGACGATAGAACGTGTAAGAACATTATTTATATATAAAGTTGAGAAGAATGGATAGTCAGATTGATTATCTTGATAGTTAAAATAATTATTTTCAATTTTAAAATCAAACAATTTTTTATCTGAACAATTTGTTTTGTTAACTTTTGCACTTTATTTACTTTATTTTATTTGCGCTGAACTATTTATTTTATTTTGTTTACTTTGCTTTGTTTACGTTATTTTGTTTACTTTATTTTGTTTCTTTTGCTTTGCTTACTTTGCTTTATTTTCATTTCATTATTTACTTTATTTTGTTTACTTTGCTTTGTTTAAATTAATTTGTTTACATTGCATTGTTTACTCAATTTTTTTCCTTTACTTTATTTACTTTGCTTTGTTTTTATTGTATTTATTTCTTTACAATTTTCTATATGGTGAAGAAAACCATCTATATATGCATAGTCAATTTGACTATCCTTCGTCTCGAATGTGCATATTACTGTTTCTGCAAAGAAAAACCTTACGCTTAATCAATTGATTAGCATAACGAAATGAATGAATCGCGATTTCTCAACCGGGCCAAAATTGTTCACTGTTTTTACGTTTGTTTTTCTTCCCTTTTATTGCTTCAAAAGTCGCACTCAAAGGAGCTGTTTTGTGTTTTATGAAACGTTTTAAATGCGCATTTACATGAAGAATGTGCGCAATAATTTGGAGAGCGTTGCGTGTAATTACATCTCACAAAAAAAAGTAGGCAACAAAAAAAAGAAAAAGAAGGGAGAGGAAAGACTAACACAGCGTGAATATATTATTCATCCGTGAATGAATAGCAAAATACCGAATTAGCGAACAGCAACTTTTATTGCATTTTCAAACGACTCGGCGCGTAAACGTTTTTTAATTGTTACGCGAACGGACATTGACGCAAATTGATTGTCGTTCGCGACTTGTTATACTGTTCGATGACGTTTGACTTTTGATCGAGAGAAAATGGCACGAAAGTTTATTCACTAATATTGCATCCCTTTGAGATAAGACAAGCAGTAATTGCACAAATATCATCTTTAACATTGACTCTTTTCTTCAGAATACAAACAAAATCTGTGATAACATTTTATCGTAAAATTAGTGAAGTTTAAATATTTACATATTTAAGATCGGGGTATTTACTGCTCTAGGGCGGAAATATCACATTTTCGTCCCCGGGTGGAAATTTCCACTTTTCTGTCCTAGAGTGGAAAAATCCACTTTTGCGCTTTAGGGTGGAAAAGTTCACTTTTTTGCCCAAGAGAGGAAAAATTTACTTTCCTGTCCTCGGTTGAAAATGTCCACTTTTCTGTCCTTAAGCGCAAAAATAGTCTTTTCGCATCGTAGAAGCAGTAAAATTTTTTTTCTACTCCAATAGCCAATTCTTTTTCAGTCCCTAAAATTGTTAATTTGAATTTACTTATGAAATTGTAAATAAAAATCGTGTAAAACATAAGATTTTTGATAACTTTATTCTTGTCTTATCTCAACTTTCTATTCCAAAGCGACAAATTTTATTTAGCGGCAAAACAAATAGTGATAAATTGTAACCAAATTTAAACCTGAAAAAGCTAAGACAAAAAATGTTCAATCGGAAATAAAGGTGAACGAAAAAAAAGAAAATGGCGTTGTTTTGTATTAAGTTTTATTGTATAAAAAAGTGAAAATTAGAGGAGAAAATGACAAGGAGAAAAAATAATACAAAAAAATAATAAAAGAAAACGAAACAAACAGAGCATTTTCAGGCGTGCGCACAAACAATCCATGACCTGACCGCTCCACTCGATGGTAGTTATATATTATTTAAAGTTAGGAGAAGAGTATAACAATATCCTTGCAATCTTTGGAAGCTGCCGGCTCGGTCAGGCCAAGATCCGATTTTGCCAAGACACTCGTCAGTCACAAAAAAATGTATATATATACATAATGAAAATTTATATTACAAAAATTGTCATTTCATTTTTTCCTTTTTTAAGATCATAATAATTGTGGCGTAATATTCCACAGCTTGTGCGTTAAAATGTTTTTTTTTCACTATGTATATATACATATATATAAAAGAAGCGAGGAGAATTCACTAATCTCTTCGCTCGATACATCACTATTAGGAACATGGTTCCGTTTCTAAAACTTGCGTATATATAAATCATAGCGAACATGAAAGCAGCAGTTCGTATAAATTTATTGCCTTTTCTGCATATCACAATTTTTCTTTCGTCGAAAACGAGCGTCCCTGGACGAGACGAAATTTGCTCTCCTTTTTTGTTCTTCTACTTTTTTTCTTTTTTTATTTGATTCATCCAAACTTGCTTTAGCCGTCAAGTTATTTATTCCTATATGTTCGCCAAACGTTCGCCAAATATTCGCTACTTTCATATTCAATTGCATCCAATTGTTACAGATTTCGATTGTTTTTTACACAAAACTTGTTTCGATTGTACGTGCTGTGTAAGTATATAAAACATATATATGTATATATATTGATATATAAATATATACATATATATATTAATCATATTTTTCACTTTTTTATTTGCTTCTTTCTTGTTTCATCATTTTAATATAAACGTCTCTATTGTAGTGTATTGCACTAGTATAGCATCAATTAATCGAGTATATTTATACTTTTTAACTTTACTTTAACTTTACTTTTTTTATATATATAATAACATTTATTGATAAGTATCAAGAATTTTGAATTGAGATCTTGTGTGTTCAAATGAATAAGTTCGCGCGCTTTTCTATATGTTAGTTATGTTATGCGTATACCTTTTACCCTAGTAAAAATTCGTCTGCGCGCTAATTTTTACTAGGGTACGTGTAAATTGATGTAAAAACCTGCCAGAAAAAGAGTTAAACATTTTTTATGCATCTTGATCCAACATTTAAAGTTGGTAATTTGTTTTGACATTGTTTTTCCAGCAGGTAATTTTTTCTTCAAAGTGTATAATTGAAACATCTTGGCACACCAGCCAGTCGCAAGTCTTAGACGAAATAATTTATACATATTTATATACTAAGACAGTTTTATGATTAAT
>JABFPJ010001016.1:0-29892 GCA_022817425.1 Gryon sp. ZL-2020 | reverse complement strand
AAAAGATTAATTAAATATATGTCGCGTATAAGTTACTACATGATTGGTCACTTGTGTACAATACGGTGACAGTGATTTTTAATGATTACACATTAAAATGATAATTTTAATTAATATATGAATTATTAAGTATAACATAGGCGAAGTTTAAGTTCTCATTTTAATTTTTAAAGTATCTGTTGAATTATTAGTTAAACCGGTTGTTTGACAGAAAAACATGATAAATTAATAGCAAGATTGTCAAAATATTCGATTCGTATGGTTAATTGAATGATATAAGAATATCATGACAATGTCACAAAAAATATTTATACATTCACAACAATAGGTATATTAAAATTGACTAATTAAATAGCAAATTTGACTATCCAGATTAACTATCCAGTTCTTGCATTTCTTATCTGCTGAAAACAAATTAAGAAATCATTTCTTCAAAAATATTTAAAACAAAAATTAAATTTATATGCCTTCTTCGATAAAGAATCACATTAGAAGTCGACTGGTTAATTTTATTCACGAATGAAGACAAATCTCTAGGTGGGTTTTTGTCACGGTTGGAATGTGAGTGATACATACATAAAAGTTGAGGCGCGTTATCTAATGAAAAGAAATACATTTGGAAGCGAAAAATGTGATTCGCGACTACGAGGAACGAGCGTTAAGTTGATCCGGTATTATAATGGATTCGAACTAAAGGGTTTGCATTGAGATATCAGTATGTCGCTAGGCACCGGTAATGGCCTACCATTCTCAGAACCTTGTTCCTATATCCAGAGCAACTCAAGCAGATACGCGCAATGTTGGCTCGCTGAATATGTTTTGTTTCGTTCACGTTGTAACATACGAAGAAAGACTTCAAGAGTAACTTCTTTTATGTGGTTAAATAATTTAAAGAAAAAAAAACACGTGAACGGTGAACAAAGTTTTTCAACCCTTAAGATGAAAAATGTACTTTTTCCTTAGCTTAAGGTTTTTCATCTACTTATCAGTAGATGAGAAAAGTATACTTTTAGATAGTAAAAATAATTATCTGGAAAGTACTTGATTTTCTGAAGAACAATAAAACAATGATAAAGAACAAAGAGATTGTTTGCATATACAAAGATAAACTTCATCGTCAAATATTCGGTGCATTTTATTCTTACATTCACAGATTATTATGACGACTTCAATAAAATTTTACTGTTGATTTAGCGAATATATTTTGCACATTCGGTCATTATATACCTTAATGCCGTAAAACATTAATTAAAATCATAAAACTGTACGAGATTTACGCTCCCGATTTCTCTGAATTGAATTTTTTGTATACGAGGGACATATAAAAACAGATGAAACGGTGGATAAAATTCAACGCGTTGCTCAATTTTTATGTCCTTATTGCAGTTTCAAACTTGTTTTTTCTTCCCTTTTTATAACTATTTTCCCTTTTGTAAGTATTATCCTTTTTTATTTCATTTTTAATATTTTCATATTAAAGTTTAAGTCTGTCCAAAGTTAGATATTAAAAGAATTTTATCGCAAGTTGCATGATGGTTTTTATTAATGATTAACGTTGATTATAAATAATTGTGCAATAATTTCTTGGTCAATTTTTGCATTCTCTTTTCGTTTCGATGATGATAATAATGAAATTGAATAAAAAAGCTTGAGACAAGATTTTAACGAAGAAATCATTATAATATCTGGTCGCTTGTTAGTACAAAGTACAAAGCCGATGATAATAGTGATATTCAGAATTGTCAACACATGCCTTTCCAGACTGACCTGTGTCGGAATAACAATAAATAAATCATGAACTTGGCACGCCAAGCATGAGCTATGCAACTCAATTTATACTTATGTTAATTCAATTTAAATGTCAACAGTAGGAACACTCTTCGAAACGAAAAATATTAATAATTATTAAACGTTATAAATAATAAAACACAATGCACTTTCAATTTGAAATTAACTTAATTAATATGATTATATATTTAAATGCAAAATTTGACTATACATTTTTTCTTGATGCAAAAGATATAAATGTTGTTGTTAAAAATGTTCAAGTTGTTTTACAATCTCGAAATGTAGATTTTACAATCTATCCCGCGATCTTTCTGCGCGTGTGCGAAATACGGAGCTCTGGCAATGTTTCGCTGAATTAAACATAAGTCAACGTGTATAAAAATGCTACGAAGCAATACACACGTATGACGGAAAAACAAAACCCAAGGGGTGCAAGCTATACGTGCCACGTGTTTATATGGTTAAAAATTTATATATGTGCATGTTCACTCATTCGTAATTTTGCGGAAAATATTTTGACACTTGATACACGAAAAGATCTTTTTTACACTAAGAATATACAATTTAACATCTTTCTAACAAACTAAGGATGTGAAACCAAAAAATTACCATCTTGCCTAATAAAAAGTTCTAGACATTAAAGAACTATTTTCATAAAAACGACTATTCTTATCAGAAAAGATGGCTATTTTTTGGTTTTGACAATTATATCGATAATTTGGTTATAGAAAAATAATAATTTGTATATTATTAATTTTCTTAGTGTATATAAGATTGTTTATGATTTTATTAAACTTAACGTTTGAATTATTATTTGTTTTATAATCTAAACGGTTATTCATTCTGTTTTTACTGTAAATCATAAAGGCTGCTCTGCTATTTTCACATTATGAATTATATACAATGTACAATGTTCATTTGAAAACCTATTAATCTTATAATATTAAAACAAATAGCATTTTTTAAATAAATCAATTAGTTGTTTATATTTTAATACATTTTGTAGAACAATTTAATCAGAAAGATATTTTACTAATTATTATTATTTTACGTCTAAAATTGTTATTTGAATTTGCTTATTATATATACTATAAATATATATACTGGTTCAATATATTCCATTAAATTTCCGAACGTAGGAATTTAATATTTTCATTTATCAATGTCAACTGATGACTTCAACATACAAGCGTCTTGGCATAATAACGGGAGCAATAAATAATTACAAATAAATGTATTACTAAGTCTTTAAAACAAAACGATTATAAAGTTAAAAAATGCGAAAAATCGCAGACGACCTTGCTTTTACTTTAGTCGTGTGTCTTTTTTAATATCACATTAACCAGTTGTAGTAAGATTGTTACTTCAAAAGCACACCACACGCACGTGAACATGTTTTTATAACAACAAAAAATATCTTTCTAATATTTCTAGAACATTTCATTTTTGTCCTTATGTGTATAAATTTTTATTTAATATAACGATATTGCAATCTAAATTATAAATTTAAGTAAAAAACTTACCCCTAGTCTTTGAGGTTAGCTCTACCTTTTTTAGGTTAAATAAATTTTACGTTGACTCATTGTCATCAATCGTCATATTCTTTTAGGTTAACTTAGATTTTATTTATCGATAAGCCAATACGCTATTGAAGTATCTCTTTAAAAGCAACACGCACGCCATCTTTCTAACAATAATCTGTATATACTTTGTATTTTATGATTCGTCCCATAAATACTACGAATACATTTTATAATCAATAAAATAAACTTAGGAAAATTGTATTTATATTGATAATAAATAGGCGAATGATGTTTAAAATGGAAAAATATTAATAAATAAATTTAATTTTGTTTATAAATTATTGCTAAATATCTGCAATCGTGGCGCTGGAGTAGATACTTGAATAACGTTTGAATAACGTATAAAAATTGAATAATCAAATTTCTGTTTTGATAGTTGTTTTAATTTTTACAAGAAAAAAACTCAGTTGTGTTTACTTGTTTAAATTAATAAAGTTTACATTTTGAATGATACAAAACATAAAGTAAAATTTTGTGAAAGATGATACAAAAAATAAAAACAAGTAAACAAAAATACAAGCAAGGTCACGTACCTTCTTTTTTTATTTTTGATTTGTTATTGTTTTGCTTTTCTTTTACAAAGTTGAGTTAGTTTCAAAAAGTAAACATAACTGATTTGTTCCATACCTATTTAATTACTGACAATTTTAAATTTGTAAATAAATAATTAATAACTATCCATAAATAGTCATTTTTACTATCAAGACAGTCAATTTGACTATTAATTTTTCTTAGTATTAATATATATCTTTATTAATAGATTGTATGATATTGAAAAAAACTCACGGAAGCCCGACGGCGACCCACTGTAAGTCCAAGCAATCACGTTCCACCTGCAATATCGCGTAACTGGAAACGCATACGGCCTTTCTTCCGTATATCTTGTCGTCTCTTTCTCGCGCCAGTTTTGTTAGTTGGAGAACGGCTTGGCACATCAAGGTCGAACGTCGGCGAGGATTTCCAAAACCCGGTCCTTTGCGATTTCCTGCGTCTGTTTCATCGAAAGTCAAATATATTAAACAAGGATGAAACAATGGCGAACGAAGAATTGAAACAAAAATCAAATTAAAAGAAAGAAAGAAAGACGAAAAAAAGGAGCAATCAAATATGTAAAAGGATGTATGCTAATGATGAACGATTATTCACTCGAGTTCCTAAAAAGAAGCAGTTCATTCTTCGATTACTAGACGGTTGTTTTTGTATGCTGCAAAAAGTTTCTTTAAATTATTGAAATTAATAATGACAGACGGGTTTTTGCGATTTATAAAAATAGAATGAAAACTGAAATAGAAAAATTAAGTATAGATTTATTTTTATTCCTTTTATGTTGATTCATTGAAATGAACGAAAAGTGTTTTTTTAAAATACATTTACCTTCGAATGATTCATTGATTATTATTTTGATTGATCTCAAATAATAATTGACTATAAAATTAAGAAACATGGGTGTGATTTATTTTAAAAATATATGATTGCATTCTTTATTTAAAAAAAAAGAATCTTTATCTCTTGATAAATAAATAATAGATAGTCAATTGCTGCAATTTAAATTGTAAAACTTTAAAATATGTATAAATTAAATAAAAATGTGCATAATTATTGAATAATTTTCAATTTCATTTTAATAACGCTTATATCAAAACGTTTTTTCTGGGTGCGCTTTTATATTTACACACAGTAGACAAAGTTCTCAGACCATATGCCATTGTCATTAAAAGATACCTCAGAACGTTACGCTTGTGCAAGTGAATTGAATCGTTCAATTATGCAAACGCAGTCTTTACGCCATGGGTTTTATAAGCTCACAAGATCAACACAAGAGCATATATCGGCGTAGCATTTTCGCACTGCAAGCGTTGCAGCGCAAAACGAATACCGGCACCGATTGACAATGGTATAATTGTGCGTGCAATTATTACAAGTTCTTTTGCTTTTTTTTCTGTCGACTATTTCGGCGATCAAAAGTCAACGACTTTATCTGAACGCATCAAGTATAAAGTTTTATGATACTTCTGAAGAGTAAAATTTCTTATTGAGTAATGATAGGTTTATGTCAAGTGAATTCAACAAAATGTCAGCGACGAATAGTCGTTAATTTTATTCAAATTTTATTGAATGCTTCAATTGTGTGTTTTTTTTCATATTCAGTTTCTGTTCTCTTCTGATATGTTAATCTATGATTTTGAAAGAAAGACGTTTAATGTGAATGTTTAGTACATGATTAATAATAATTTTTGTATGTTCTGGAAAAAGCTAATTTTTCATTAGAGAGAACAATGCCCGATCAAAACGTAAAATATATTACAAATATATTGTTAATATATTCTTAACGTTTTCTTAATATATTTTTAATATAGAAATATCTAACTACTATATATAAATATGAAAGTATGTTTATTTGTTTGTTTGTTTGTTCGAGCATCACGCATAATCTACCGAACCGATTTTGCTCAAATTTTCAGAGGAACTAGCTAAAACCCTCGAAAGTGTCGTAGGCTATATAAAATTGCAATATATAAAGTAGGTTTTGAAAAAAAAATTGTTTTTCCGATTTTAGACCCCCCCCCCCCCTCTTAGGCGGTTGTCAGTGGGTTGTCAGTGGGTTGTCAGGGGGGTTGTGAGAGTGTTGTGAGAAGTGGTTTGAAGTTTGTTTTCGAGGTTGTGCGTAGGTTCTCAAGAGCTTTGCAGACAATGTTCAAAATAAGGTCAAATATGGTCCAATTAAGGCTAAATATGGTCCCAATAAAGTCAAATATGGTCCCAATAAAGACCATGTTTGTCAAGTTTTTTTCGGTTTCCGGTGTCCTTATTAGGGCCAAATATGTTTTTCTTAAGGCCAAATGTGGTCTCAATAATGACCATATTTGTCAAGCTTTTTTCTATTTCGGGTGGCCTTATTAAAGCCAAATATGGTCACTAGAAGGCCAAATATAGCCTCAATAAGGCCAAATATGGTTCCAACAAGGCATCCTGATTATCGAATCCGCCTATTACACTTATGTCACGCCAGGCATTGTTATGGCCTGACCGAAATTTCGTATAATGGTATTCCACTGCAATACCCAATCAAGGTCAAGTTTAGCCACGTCATGGTTAACGTGGATTGTCCCACCGGGCGTTGACCAGGTAACCATGCCGTAGCCATACCTTGATTCTTGATAGTCGTTATACACGTGTTTTGTCCAAATTTGAAAATATGGCCACAAAAGTGTCGTCGGCTTTATATTCATACACTATATACATTTGATGTTGAAAAAAAATATTCACGATGCAATGCCAAAAAGGTGAATTTGCAGCATTTTTAAAATATATTAAAAATATATTAAGAATATATTAAGAGTATATTAACTATATCTTCGCAATATAGTTTTCGTTTCGTCAGGGTAGATAATAAATTTAAATAGATATTTAAATTTACTATTTGAATTACCAACATTATTAATTATCAGTGAATAAACTTGACGGTTGATTTTTTCCAGTGATAGCAAATGTAAATTTTCTTTTTTCCGAAGTTTATCATTATTCATAGTAAATATTCATATGCAATTTCTCCAAGTGCACAATAATTTGAAACAACCATAAATATACATATAAAATACTTGAAAATGTATGCAATTAAACGGTGCATCGTTTCGTTCTATAAAAAGTGATGAAAATATTGTTCTAAAAGACTCAATGGAAAATGTTTAGCCGATCATTTTAAAACGGTGAAAAGATCAATTAAAATGCATCGCATAATAGCGCAATTAGGCTCATGTGCGCGCGAGAAAGAGAGACCCGATAAATTAGTTAACGGACATATAATAAAAGATCAGTAAATCGTTCTTTTTTTTCCTTTATAAGATTGGGATAAGACGCGATGTTAGCAACTTCCCATGATCTCTATACATTAATTAACTGTTCTTCCGTTCTGCGTGCTCGCGATTAAACACACTGCTCATAAATGAAATGCACCGCGGAAGAAGCGTGCGATATTTAGAGCATGGACACTGCATATCGGTGTTATCGTGAAAACAGTCATTGATCATTAATTAAAAAACAAATTTACTTCGCCATAATTTTTGCATTTTTTCTTCTCTCTTCTTTGTTCTCATTTAATTATAAAAATTACGAAGAATAAGGTGGTATTAATAATGCAATATCATGAAATGTTTAAACGAAGAAAAGGAGATAGTTGAATTGACTATCTAGATAGTGAGTTTAACTAGACGTTCTCAGTGTATAGCAAACATAAATATCATTAGTTATTAATCATTGGATGTTAAAGTTAATAATTTATTGAATAAAATCAATTTATAATGGGTTGGAATGTTGGTTTGATGATGTGCAAAGGGTTGAAATTTATACGTGTCCGGAGGTAACGTGGATAGGCCTATAAAGCGTTTAATAACAGTCAGGATAACACGGCTTCAACGTTCCGCGTCAGACAAAGGCCGGCGATTGTAACTCCGAGCGATGGCGATGCTGCGCCAAGTATTATGCCCCCATTATGCGGTATTATGTTACTATTTACGCTATCATGAGCGTCTGGGATATTTGTCTTGATCGCGTTTCCCAAAGCTGACTTGCGCTTGTAAGTCTTTTCTCTTATGGCATAAACCCCGAAAGGTGACGGGACCAATTTCTAGGTTTTTTTTTTATCCCCGTCTTTTGCAACCCGTAAACAAACACCATAACGGGACCACCTTTTTGCTGATGTTTGAAAAAAACGATGGTGGTTTGTTAACAGAAATTACAACGGATGTTGTAATGTATACAGAAATTACAAATAAAATGTATTTTATTAGGATTTTAATAAATATTGAGATAAACCCGAAGTGATAGTTGCCTCATAGGGACGAAAATGTTTTTCGAAAATATATATATATACGCAAATATATTGTTGACGTTAAAAATATATTTCTGAAAAAAAAAAAGAAAAAATATATATAATATATATGATGTATATTCTTAATATATATATATATATTAAATATATCTTGCATATATAAATATATCTTCGATAAATCTTGAATTTTTACTATTTTCAATAGCAATATGGATGCTTTAGCAAATTCATCAATTTTTACTGTAACAGCAGTGGAAATAAAAGTAATTTTAGGAATATTTATCAGAGTAAAAAGTTTGGGCTCATGATTTTAAATAAGGATATATAAAACTGGAGAAAGTCATACACAAAAAGTCGCCTACGTCAATGCGAGAAAAATCCCTCCGATGAGGTCAAAAACACTTTCGTTCATTCATTTATTCAGGTACGTTACGGATTATATTATTGCGTAATCAGTCGAATACGCGCGTTGAAATGTTAAGCGAAATTGTTTTCGATTTTCAATGATTATTATGATTTGTTGTAACTTTCAAGTATCAAATCAGAGAACAATTCATGTCTGTTTTTCACGAAAAAAAATCTGATTGATTATTCTTATAATCAAAACAATGGTCTAGACTGTAAAAACAACTATCCATCAGATAGTCAATTTGACTATCCATTTTTAAGTTTTTATACAATTTTAGAAAAACTAAATGTTTGTTTATTTTTAAAATAAAAAAAAACATGATTGAAATTGTGTATTGCTGAAACAATAATCATTTTGTTCATGAATATTGATGAGATTTATAATAATTAGTTAAATCGTAAATTATGTGACGATTTAAAGTCTGCACCGAATTCATGGTTGCACATAACAATTGTAAAAATCACGAACTGAATCAAGATACTATTGTCTCGATAATGCAAATAACGCCCGTTAAACTGCGACAATAAACAACGTTTTGTTTTGCAGCATGTGAAGAGGAGCCTTAAAGAAAATAACAATGTACCATTATTCAGGATTGAAATGTCTCGAAAACCGTTTGAATATAAAGGCGAGACAAGGAGCTACCGCCCACGCCAACTTTACATTCCGTCGTGAAGATCGCGATGTAATAAAGTTACGTTGAGATTATTCCTTGTTACTATCTGTTCAACGCGATTCTGATCAGCGGAATGTTTCGCAAAATTTTCAAATTGTCAATGCAACTATGCGCGTTCGCTTTTATACCGTCTTTTCGTACGAATGTTTTCTTCAATTTACTTACTGTCTTTATCGAATTAGATCGATAAACGGGTTTCTTAAGGGAACTCTCCAAGCAAAAATCACAAAATTTTTTGGAGTTTTCTGTTATTTTCATGTGGTATTTTTTTTTAATTTTAACAAATTTCTTAAAAATATGCGTTAAAAATTTATGAAATCAATAATAATGTTCGTTGTTCTCAAGGTAGATAAAATATTTTTACGACGGTTTTGCTGTATTGTTTTTAAACAATCAATTTTGTTCGATTTTTTAACGTCGAAAAATGTTGCGGTGCCGCAATTTACATCCGATTTATTTTATTTTATTTTTCAATTGTTCAGAATTTAATTCTCCTTAGAATTTATAGACGGATTTTAATTTCGATTGTTTTTTGCAATAAACAATAAAGTGGAAAAACACGTTTTCTGGTTTGTTTTGGCTTTTTTTGATTATTGTTTACAAGTTTTGTTTGTTAAAATCACCTTGATTTTTTAAAATTACGAAAGTAGCTTTCTTCGTGGAGAGTCCCCTTAAAAAATAAAGCTTTGACTATCTAAATAGCGCATTTTTAAATTAAAAAGTAATATTTATTATTTTTTTATTATAAAGCTGTAAATAAAAGAAAACATAATAACTATCCTGAAAAAACTTGTATTAAAAGATTAATTATTCCATAGTGATATGTTCTTTACAGTATAAAGTCTATTTAGTGAGTAAAAAAAATGTGAAAAAATAGAACACATAATAAAGATTGATTAAACACACAGCGTGCGATACGCAACAAATTGGATTATATAAAGTTTGTAACAATTTGTACCTGTCAATTCGATTTCATTGTAATGCAAGTGATAAATTATGTAGATCAATATCTCAATATCAGTTTGCTATTTTTTGACCTGTTTTATGATAACGATAATTCATTTTATGTGCTCGTGTTTTCGACTGTTAATTTTTATTGTCATTATAAAGTACAAGTGAAAGTCCAGGCTTTTTACATGCTCGCTATTGTTCAAACGAGACACAAAATACAGTCATCAAATACTTTTGTTATTGTGGCAAAAATTATTTCAACTATACTTAACACGTCATTACTTATAATAAGTAATGTACGGGTAATTTTTTATTTTTTGTAAAAAGTAGATCTTTATCGATAACGAAGCTCTTATTGCGATTTGCAATCTGACCTCCGACCCAACGAACTTGTAAATCTTTTGTGGCGCTGCGCATAAGTTTGCGCAAAAAGTATATGCAATAATGATTGCAACAGATAAATCATGTTTACATTAATTATTATGCAAAAGAATGTAATGAAGTGAATGAAAAATGAGCTTAATGGTTAAATGAAGTTAATGAAAAATGTTCAATTTTTTATTACTTTAATAACGGATATATGCGTATTTTAAAAGTTATAAGTATATTTAAAGCACAAGTTTATACTTGGAGTGCAAAAGATGAAATTAAGCTGCCAATTATAATATGCCATTGAGAAACAAAATTCAAGATCGACTCGTTATAAATAACCCGAACTTATTATAGATGCATCGTTTATAAATTTAGTTTTGTTGAATCTTAATTTAAAACTTCCACACAAATAGATACTTTTCATTCAATAAAAGCTAAAGAAGTTGACTAAAAATAACGAAAACGAAGGATTTATAACATCGATTCGCAAAAAGCATACAGGTTGAAGTTATTAAGAGCATTTAGGTATACATAATAATGATATATTTAGAGTTAAGGAAACATCCAAAAGCTGCTCGATTTAGAATATAAATATTTTTCTTAAATTGGCAAATTCAGTTATAAATATAAATTCTGAAATTATATTAAGTTTTTTATAAAATGACCGAACATTTGAATCGTATAATGTGATCAAATTCTGGATTAATTAGCGACGTTGAATAAAAATTCCGTAGAAAATACAAAATTGATTGATATGTGCCTTGCAATTTTTGCAAGGCACATATCATGCGAACAATAATGTTCGCAATTATGCTTTGTAATAAAATACATCTGTTAATAATTTTAAACGTCTGCTTTTTTTTCTCTCTTCTTTTTTTTCCTCTCGTGTTCATTCCGATGAAAGCAGGGCAATTCCGGAATACAACCAAATGTGCCCGTGGCACTTTCACACGGATGAATCTGCAGGAAGGGGAGAGAACAGATCGCGTGATGTGTGCAGTAATCGTATTGCAAACTCCTATGACGTCAGTAACATAAAAGTATGTGAGCAAGAGAAAAGGAAGTTGCAGGACCCGCACGCACTTTTTGTTACTTTTTTTTCTCCACCTTTTTCCGTCTTATTATGAGCTACGATATCTTAGTCCAATATTCTTATGAATAAGGACCAAATTTATGATCAAAGTGGTGTTCATTAGAATCATTCAAATTTATCTGACATGATGTTAAACTTCATATTTATAATTTAGGTTCATGATATAAATAATTAATCATCATTTGAAAGTATTGCTTAAGATTTTTTGTTTCTATGTTAAATCCTTTGAGATTTAAGGTTCGAATAAATATGTTAAAAGTACTTTTTATCATTTTTATCAACTTAGGTTATTTAGATTTTTAGATTAATTTCTACTGATGCAACGAAATCAAGTTTCTTTACGTACATCATTCAAAAGTTTACTGTTAATTTATCCCAATATAATAAATTAGTTCAGAAACTAAATTATTCTTAAACGCTGCATACCAATTTTGCTTTATCTATTCCCATAAAAAGCCACGTGAAAAATGAATCATTTCTGATAGTTCCGTAGTAATTCACTTGTGTAACTTGATCCCTGTCTAGTCTTTAAATCTAGTCGGATCATCAATATTACAAAGTAAAATTCTTGTTTCATCCGCCATCAAAATGAATAATCTGTGAGCCGTCTATCCACACTTGAACGCAAAAAAAAGAAGGAAGAATAAAAATAGTCTCGCGAGCTGCTGCAAAACGATTGTTTCACGGCGTGTATATATATAAACTGTTATCGTGCAAAGGGAATAAAGGCAATCGCAGAAAGCGCCGATGTTGTATCTGACGATCAGGCCCGACGAAGAGTCTCGACTAGACTTGACCCAAGAGTGCTCGCGCGCGCGCGAGCGCCGCGTCAGATAAGCGCGAGAGTCTGGGTCGGCGTTATAGCATAAGGATCGCATCGCTTCTTTGTAGGCGGCCCAAGTGTATACATGTGACGTTTTGATGGTGTGGGTGTAATCGTTTTATTTCGCCGTCGACCTTTGCGGGGCACTACGTCAAGATGTCAGCCGCGACCCCGCCTGGCCGTAGCTCCAACATCCACTGGGAACGTTGTAATGGGCTTACAAAGCGTAACAAACTGATGCGAGGTCAAACACACGACGGGCAATAAACACACGCCAAGATAAATGATCCCCACTCTGCGTCGTCGTGTCTTGTATATCCCGCGTTATGCTCTCATCCCGGGGAAAGTATTTTCGCGTGTGTCCATCGAACTAAACCTCAGCGATCTTCCTTGTCCGGGCGTTCAAGTCACTCCGAGCAAAGAAGTACAATTGTTCCGGCTATTTTCTTGCACAAACATCGTTCATATGCATTTTTCAACGTTATCTATAAAATATATTAGGTTGTCTCGTTTATATGCAGATTATGCTGACATACTTGTTGAGTCTCCTATGAATTCACTGCTGAAGAAAATCTAAAAGATGTATCAATGAATAACAATGTTAGTTTAAAATACATTTTCTGATGTTTCAGAATTCAATCCTGTTATATTTGTTACATTCAATTATGTTAATTTGAATTGTGTTTCTGAATTAACAAGAGTAAATGTCACATTACTCGTATTGCAAACATGATAATTCTATAAATGAAAGTATTACTTCAGTCTATTTTAAGGTTTAAAGACGTCAAAGAATTGTTGAATTACACAATTTAATAAAATAATGCTTTTCGGTTAAGATTGATTTCAAACAAATAGCAATAAAGCAAAGCCACAAAAGTGCGTAAAGCATTTATTCATAGAGACAAAGTAATCGAGATGGATTTATTATTGTTTTTCAGATGCCACAAACGGTGCCTACGGCCGCAGGCTTCTCTCCGTCATTTGATTACACCACTTTCCAGTTTGACCTGTCCCTTTTGTCCGACGATTACAACACAGCACAATCGCAAAGCAACTTAAAACCACCACAAATCAAGCAGGAAATTTGTTCGCCGCGTCCTCTTTCACCAACAACTTATCCTAGTCCTCCTTACACTGATCCCACAGGAAGGCTGTCACCAAATTATTCCCGCGACAATTCACCTGTTTATCCAACCAGTCCTTATTACGTACCAAGAAGTCCACAAAGTGCACAACTTTACCCCACAAGTCCAGAACCAACTAAACAAACCGTCAAACGAGAAAAGAGTCTGGATCTGCTGACGATACTACATGAATCAAGGTACTTTGAATTAGAATTAGAATATTTTTCGAACAAGTTATAAACAGGTTCTGACAAGTTAAAACTGGTTGAAACCTGTTGGAAACATGTTTGGATAAGTTTGAATGGGTTGAAACCTGTTGTAAACATGTTTTGATAAGTTTAAATGGGTTGGAATCTGTTGTAAACATGTTCGAACAAGTTTAAGCGGAATGGAAACAGTTATAAACATATTCGGACAAGTTTAAACGGATTGGAACTTGTTGTAAACATGTTCGAACTGGTTTAAATACACTCAAAAAGGTTAAATTTAAATGCATTCTGAAATATTATATTGTTCTATTAGATTACTTGCCGAAAGTTTGGGTTACAAAGAAGATTCCACAGATTGTACAGTACCTTGCACACCCCCGCGAAGTGAGGAAGACATCTACAACAGTCTCGACACGGACTTCTTTCCAAAAAAAGAAGAGTCCAATCCACTTTTAAAGGAAATCCTCTTCAAAGAAGAACCGTCTTCTCTTCCAACCATCAAATTAAGTTCTCCGTCACCTTCGCCATCGTCTTCCTGTTCTTCGTCATCATCATCACCACCATCGTCATCATCATCATTATCCGCACCATCCCTATCACCCTCCGCAATAACATCTTCGGCTCTTCTATCGCCTGTTTCCGTATCATCGCCAGTGAGAGCTGAATTCGAACGATCACCATTACGAGAACTGCTTTACAAAGGTATCAAAAAATCTGACGAATCCACGAGTAATTTGAAAATAGAAGACTCCACAGAGGTGGTGAAAAGTCCGAATCCTCAGCCAAAGGAGGAACAACAGTTTAAGGACGACCGTAAAAGCGATCATCAGCTTTTGCGCGAAGTGCTGCGAGACACGAGCTTTCAACGGAAGTATAACTTGCGACCAGTTGATTTGAGTGGCGTTGGAACTGGCTTCGTAGAAGATATGGAACCCGGCGAAAGTGTCGGGGAATTTGCCAGAGAACAAATCGAGCCAGTTTTGAGTCTTGCAATTCAGCAGCTGCAAAAGGACTTTGATAATACTTGCGTCGCTCTTGGCATTCATCCAGGTAATAATTGTCTCAATTAAAAGCAAGCTTATAATTTGCAGCATATTCTTGCTATTCAAATAATAATTATTATAATTTAATTTTATATAAAATACGTATTTTATTTATTCAGAATGTTCTTTCTGTTTTAATTAACTGCAGAAAAATGAAATAGTTCCGTGATTATTTTCATATGATTTTGCAATGTACATCCATAGAACAAAATACGTCATAAGTGTTATCTATTAAGGTCCAATAACAATGCCAATAGTTATTGCTTCTATCAGCAATCACTCGACCAACACTTATCTCAGTTTATTAGCCATTAAATATTTCATCACTTTATCGACTTTGCATTTCTCTTTGCCATTTGCAAAGAACAATTGGTAAACTAGTTTTCAGGGCAGTTTTAACCTTGAAACTTGTATGCGTGGAATTTTTCGCTATCGCAGCAAAAATAAAGGAGCAACAATTCATAATAGATAAATAAATGTTTTTAAAAGACCGCAAAAAATAATTTAACCAAGTTGATTGCACATTCCGCAGTGAGAGTTATAACGTAATGAAAGAAGCAGAGAAAGAGGTTCGACCCCGACTACACTTGGTCGACTCAAAGTCACGATGTAGAACGATTTAGTCCACAAACCCAGGCTGACAACTTTCTCCGCCATTGTTTAGCCAATTTTTTTGGTTTCTTTATTGTATTTTAATTTTTTTTTTTAATCCACAAGTTCAAACTTAATATACAAGTTTAATTGACGAGTGAACGAAATAAAGGTCGACATTGATTTGCCTGAATCTTTCTTCACTTTGTTCGTATAAACGTGTAGCTCGATCGTATTCACCGCTACCTTGCCGCGGGCTATCTCTCGCGGCTCGCAGACCGGTTCCTTCTATTTGTTACAACTCTGACGTCACACTTTAGAATAAATTAACGGCTGCCAATTGGTCCTGGGTTGGGCATAGAATTACGAAATTCCGCGGCCCAATTTACAGTTGTATCAATGTACTTTGCATTCCGTTTGATGACGTATAAATTAACGTCATCTACTACTTTTTGATCCCTTTTTTATTATACAATCGATAAATTAAAAAGATATTTTCTAAGATTGAGATATATGAAATTCTATAGGCTTAATGGAAAATTTATTTAATGTATTGTAAATAAGTGTAAATGAAATATTTTACAAGGTTGCATTACGTCAGTTGGGTTTTTACTTGTTGAGTCAAATGGGGACTATGTTGGAAAGTCTTCGTTCTTTTTTTAATGATAATTATTAATAAAATGAAGAGGTCTATTTATTAATGACTAGAAATTATGTTACTTAGAAAGTATTTATTTACCAATAGCTTATTTTGCATCTGCTTTTTTGTGCATATTATATTTTCCGGACAATTTTGATCTTAAGCTAATATTTATTTAGATAAAATATTATTCTATTAAATGGAAAAAGTGAAAAATATGCTTACGTTACTATAAGTCGTAGTCACTTTTCAATATTTCATATTAATATAAATGTTAGTTTGTATAAAAGCACATTTACTGGTTTGACTGCTTTTTAACTTCCTTAAATAAATAAGCATTCTGTTTGACTTACCATATTTTCCTATGTCTCTTAATTGTAAATGTTCTTTTAGAACCACGCCGCTGGAGTGCGGCAGACGTTGCAGCTTGGGTGCAGTGGGCCAGGAGACAATTGCAATTGCCATTGGTTCCAATGGAGAGCTTTAATGTTGATGGTACTACTTTGGCTTCCTTCACTGAAGAGGACTTTTGTCGTCGAGCTCCGCAGGTTTGTACATTTTTTTCTAAAATCAGAAATAATTTATTTATATAAATTATTTAATTTTAGCAACTGTTTAATACAAAATTAGTCACACTAATAAACAAATTTAAACTTGTTTAATAATTTAAATAAACTAACAATAAATCATATATGATATTCTAACACTTAATTACGATTCCTGATTCATGATTAACTTTGAAACATTTTAACAGCAATACGATTAATATGATTAATTGTTTTATACGAAAAATACGAATGACAGGGTTTGGAAAAAGCGTTTTCCGGTGTTACCAATTGCAATATTCATATTGATAAACGTGGGGAAAGTCGGTGAAAGTGAAGTTGGATGACATGGGCGTCGATACGGCGCAACACAAGCGCAAAATCTTGATTTGTAAATAGGATAAATATTAATTGAAGCAAAAAGACATGGAATGCACATCTTTCAAAGATATATAAATGATGCACACGGAATAACGGCTTTTTCTCCCTCTTTTATGACTAAAAACATAAAAAAGATATTGAAAAAAGTATATATGAGGAAAGCGCAGTCAAAATCCAGTTACTAACGTTTGTATTTCCGGCTAAACTGTATATTAACTGTTTTGCAGTGATCATTAACACGCTAAATCACATTATTCTTTATTAATATTCAATTAAAATTCCGCACACGGACGAGCAACAAATCGTCAGAATAATTTTGTCGATGCGACATTGGTGCGTGAGTTTGCAGTAATGTAAACATTTATGCACGTCGTATATGATATATTGACGTAAAACATAAAATGAAAACTTTTTCTTCTCGGAACGAGTCTTTTAAAAAGATATATAAAATATCAAATGACTTGCTTGATAAAAATTGTAAGAAAATGTATGTTAATATCACACATTTTTATACGAAATTATAGCGTAAAGTATAATTAATGGTTTAAAATACTTCTTGTTTTTATTGTTGAAAAATGTATTGAATTTCGATTAATTAGAAAGAAAAGTCAAAAGTACTGCACTTTTAATGAAGTAAATGGAAAAATGAGGACATTCTTTTGAGCCATTTCAATCACTTATCCGAATTAAATCGATCGAGTCATGGCATTATCACTCCGTGGAATATTTCTCATTGCAGTGTGACTCCTTTCTCCGCAAGCCAATAGTATGCAAAAAATTTGGAATTGTGTGGGTGCACGCAGCTGTGCACTGCACATGATGATACTAAATAACTGGATGACATTTCGTGGAACAGTCTGCGAGAAATGAAATTGAGAACAAAACCTTTATTACTCCTTTTTTATTTTTTTCTTCTTGCGTTTTTTCAGGCGAAAGTTTTCCATTTCTCCTGCAATTCGCAAAAAATATTTATTATAACTCTATTGCTTATTATTTTCAAATATTCTAATTAACTTTGAAAATTGCGATTTATCAAATAAATTGTAATCAAATTGTAATTCTGAAAAAAGTATATAAAACTAAATCAAATGGCTTCTATTTTTTAAATTCAAATTGAAAATAAATTACATAACCATAAATGATTTTCTTATAAATATAATTTCATTATTAAAATTAATAGTAACATTAACGTAAACTGCGCATAATCGACGGTACATACGTCTATTGGGAATCCCTGTGTCAAAGTGGATTTGCCATACGTCTTGCAATCGACACGAAGGCAGTATACGATTGGCAAAGGCCGATGAGCGAGTTCTTCGTATTGGTCCCGGCTAGTTTCGATCTCAAAGTAGGTCAACGACGGTCGGCTTTCTCTTCGCCAGACCACGAGCAGGAATTCTATCGTTTACGTGTCTTTTCTCTCAGACTATTCGTGACACGAGAAATAACACATGATTTCGAAAGAAATTTCATAGGACAGGTTTCATTTTGCTTCTTTTTTCGCTTTTTTCCTTCAATCTATTATTCCTTCTCTTTTCCCCCTATTAATTTAAATCAACGGAAAAAATTGACAAATTTTTATTTATCTTTTAAATCTAAGAGAAAAATATTCTTCTCAATTTGTATGTACATTTGATTATTACTATTTTTTAATCTTATTCCAATAAATTATCAAAATTTGTTGTTTCATATATGTTGAAATATTTAGAGTTGAAATTTTGGTCTGTGAATCTTGTTTGACATTATCAAAATGATCGAGCAGTAATTACGTTAACTGAAAAGTGTGTAACTTTGATCGATTTCAGTGCGGCAGTATGCTGCATGCTCAGTTGGAGATCTGGAAGGCGGCTGTCGAAGAATCACCGCGAAACACATTGGCAGCATCTTGGAGTCCGGTGAATGTGGTGCAAGTTCCCAGCGCTGGAACCACAAGTGTCGGATCCCCTATTGCGAGCAATGGTCCCGCCAGCGTTAAAGGCTCCTGCAATGTTGATTATTCCGATGGTAAATAAATCTACCGCCATATCTTCGCTCGTTGCTGATCTATCTTGCTCAATTCAACTTATCTTTAATCCCAATTCAACGAATTGGTTATTTTTGTTGCATCGCAACCATTTGTTTATGCAAATTCTTTTCTCTTCATATAAATTTCATTAAATCCAATTAATACTTAAAAATAATAATCAAAGACAAGAATTAATCAAACGTGAACTAATATAAATTAAGTAATACTTGATACATAAGAAGCATTATAAAAAAAGGAAGATAATAAATGTTTACTGAAATTTCAGATGAAGACGACGAGGCAAATGGTAGTCAGAGCGGATCAGGTAACAAAATTCGCAACGGCGGCTCGCATATTCATCTCTGGCAATTCCTGAAGGAACTCCTAGAAAGTCCAAGTGTTCATGGCTCGTGTATACGTTGGCTCGATCGCAGCAAGGGTGTCTTCAAAATTGAAGATTCCGTGCGAGTTGCGCGACTCTGGGGCAAACGTAAAAATCGCCCGGCGATGAATTATGATAAACTGAGTCGAAGCATTCGTCAGTACTATAAGAAAGGCATCATGAAGAAGACCGAGCGCAGTCAAAGATTAGTCTATCAGTTTTGTCACCCTTACTGCTTCTAATATCGCGATCAACAGCAACAGCAAACAATATCATATAGTTCTTTCATTGTTTATTTATATTTCATCGACCTAAAAAGAATAACATTTTCAAGATAATTGCATTTGTTCAAATAATCATATAACAAAGATAAATGATATTTGCATTGAAAGAAATAGGTTATTACATGCAATGATTGTTCTACGGATGTAAGTTAATTTATAACGTAGTAACTAAATATCATTTTTTCTTCTCATAGGAAGAAATGTTGTAATCATAATTTTGTAATATCGATTTGCAGTTTCAAATGTTATATTAAGATTGTATTTATTAACCTGAATTGGTTTTATATCAATTTGTATATTATGATATTCTTGTGTTTCGTGTTCCTCGCGTTTATGCGGAAGTTCTTGTTGTAAGGATGAGTAAAATCCATTGTGCTTGTTTGTTATTCTAATCAAAAGGATAACCGTCAAGCTCTCGGGTAATACAAGTACGCCCTTTGGGCGATTATATATTGTTAATGTTAATGTTAACTGTTACTAAGGAGTTTAATGTACGAAGCGTCTACTCACTTTCTGCGTCATTTCACAAACTCAGAGCGATAGAGAGAAACAGAGAATTTGATATCAAGGAAGTGAGAGCGCAACGAATGAGAGAGGGTCGAGAACAAAACAGCATCATTTTTCTCTTCCTTCTTCTTGTCTTTTTCTTCTACTTCTTTTTCTTCTTCTTTGCGATTTGCTTACTGGCACTCACTGCGCGCTCCATGTTCGATTATCACGACCTTTGCACGCGGAACTATTCGCGCCTAACTTTGATCGAGAATACCAATTTTCCAATTTCTTATATCCATTTTCAATATTGTTTTCGTTTTATTTGATATCTTTAAAGTTTGTGCTTACTTGAGTTACTACTTAAGTCAGAGTTAAAAACTTAATTTAATTTTTTTTTAAAGTTTATATTCTGATGTTAGAAAATTGGTCATTCGGAATGGAGAACTTGAAACGCAGCTGAGGCCGGTGATTTTTGGTCCCATATATCTATGATATATTACAACTTGTATGTTCCATGAACGAATAGAATTACGAGGATTTAGTTAATTATAAGTAATGGGGCTTACGTGGGTCCCTGATATTTTAATATGTTATACTGTCGCTGGAAAATAGAAAGTCCATTTTAAGTGATGAGATTTTCCGTTATTTGAGATTAACGTTGGAGATTTTGTTGTGAAAAAGTTAGGAAACTCTTCTTCGCTTACGATGATATTAATGTTGAGATTATTTATTGAGTTTTTATACATTGAACTGTATATATAATTATTTTTACGCTCTTAAAATTTGCTTTGAATCGAAACAATAATACTTGATCTAAGAGTAATGTGCTTGAATCAAAGCGAAATAAAGACTTTTTCTAGTTCAAAAAAATGTTTCTAAGAGTATTTTTTTGTTTATTTAAAATTAATATGTACATACATATTATATTAAAGTCAGAAATTGTAATGAAAGACGACCAGTATATGTTTCCAGTTACGGTATAAAATATTTTAATTCACGATAAGTCTTGTGCCAAATATATAAACGATATAATAAATGTGATTCATTACTTCAATTATTATTACATATTATTTTTTGAATCACAGTTTTATATTTTTACGACTTATCATGAATTGAAATCAATTTAATTTACAGTTAAATATAATTTATGAATTATATACATATTTTTATATAATTATGAATAATGTATATCTGCGCACAAAATATATATTTTTTGTTCTGCGTACTGTAAATAGACTATTTCCAAAAGCTTAACATTGGAATGATAATGAAAATGTGTATTTTATATATTTGTACATAAAATTGTATTTTGTAAAAATCGTTAATTTTGTTTTCAGTCTTTTGAGGTTTATTTTAAAGATGATACAATGTTGAGCTTTATTTTTTATATGCATTTTGTATTACTTCAAATTATATATAAGAAACTTAAATTAACAGTACAATTTGAATGTTCTTACTTAACTGCGTATCGAAATATGAAAGCACTTTTTAATATATTAATTTAGTAAAAATAATTTATCGCAATAATGATAATAACAGTGCAATTTGAATTAATTATTGAACGATAAGTGATATTATTGAAAGTGATATAAATTTTATTCAGAAATTGCGAAAGATAATCAATTAAGTAAAGTGCCTTGACAAAAAATCTAAAATGTGTAACAAAATATTTTATTCTTCAAAATTCGTTGACTGAAGTATATTTATTATTTTTATACTTTATAGATTTATATACTTATGATAATATATAATATATTAGCTCATAATATATATTTTGTACATATTTATTAATATATTTTAACTACATAATTATTGCAACTTAAAGTATAACATATAAAGTATAATTCATATATTTTGTAACATTGTATATACGAAATCCTAACTACAATGTATTTTTTGTAGCAACTAAACTAGTTACTAAAGTATACATTTATATAAATATATACATGTATTTATATATTTATATATTTAGCATTAATCAACTAGAAACAAAGAAATGTGCACAATTTTTTGCGTACTTTTAAATGTCACTCATGCCTTGTATTTAAGTCGTCGTTTTATTACAAATTATACAAGTTATGTCAAAGATGTATATGATATATTGAAATAATATATTTTATATATAATATTTTTGTCACGTGACGAAAGTTTACATTTTAACTAAATAAACGATATTACATATAAGTACATTTTTCATTAAAACCTTTCCAAATATTATTAAGAATAAAAAGTGTAATTTAAAAAAAATAAATAAAAGAAATGATATTTGCACTTGAAAATGTCTTCTAACAAGCAATACAATAAATGGCGTAGTAATAACGATCAATTTTTACATTGCGATATTGTTTGTGATTAAATTGTGGATATCTTACCTAAAGGCATTTAGATTTCAGGTGGTTCACACCCCGAGATATACTCGCGAAAAAGCGCGCGAACGTCTATAAAGATACGTATCGTTAAAAGTGCATTTATATTACACGTGTACAACGTTACATGGGCATATAATGGCGCACGGGGCACATCTCGCGCGTGATTTACGATGTTTTAATCATACAATTAATCTAACACCTTGTTGCAACAACATCTTGTCTTCAAAATGAGACGAAAACGAAAGCCAAGCGAGAAAATTTTTACCCAAAAAAAAAAATGTTTAAGAAAAATATTTGCCAACCAATCATACAACGATTAACATCGCACATCATCAAACTTCTTTTTTAAATCAAATTTCTTATCTGTTTAATTATATTATCAAAACTGCTTTATAATTTTCTTGTATTTTTTTTTATTTTTGTTTAAAGATAATGTGAAAATGATGAAACAAAAAATTATGATATATATACAATTGTTTATAAGTATTTATAATAATTGAAGACAAAGACGAGTCACGAAACGGTGTCCTCGGCTTGCAAATATATGTTGTACCTTTCACGAGATGGCAAAAGTAAAGGGGCAAATAATATTTAGCGAAACATCTCTCTTCACCTGCAAGTCGCAGTAGATTATAAAGTTATAAGAGCACGCTCTCTCCATGGTTATTGTCTTCGTAAAACAAGCACCCCCGCAAAAAGAATCGTTTCGCGCTCGCGCGCGCCCACTTCATGCCAAGGACAACAACATTCTCCAGAAAACTAATTGCCAGGCAAATATATATACTATTATGTAGTTATATCTGTCCATATCTAGGTGAAATTTATTTATGCAAGTGCCACCTAAGTAACTGCGATAACGATAGACGTGATAGATAATTTTCATAATTTTTCGATCCTAATCAAAACCTACTTATATTTTTGCTATTATTCATTAATCATTTTAATTTTCGCTAATTCATTTTAAATAATCATATAAATATAAGTTATACACGCAAATTTATATTTCACTTATAAAAGAATGGATAAAAAACTTACCCAGGAATTGAACTGAAGACCTCAAACATTAAACAATTTATATCGATCCTTGATAATCCCTCCATTAAAATCGGCTTTTAGCGTTAATTTCTGACTATTTCACACTTTATCAAGCGTAATCTGAGAACGTAATTCATAGTTGAAGCCATTTTCAAAACAATTCGTCTCTAAATTGTACATTACGCTTTAATTTGAAATGTGAATTATTTCGTCGTTATTACGTCAGCAAATATAGCCAAAAGGTGAAAAAGACTGAAGAAGATGAAGTATAAGAATAAAAAAAAAGGTATGATAATAGTAATACAAGTTTGTACTTACTTTATTCGTGCGACAAAAGATGAATCGAAGGCGCTAACCACAGAGGCCGACATTTATTTTATTTCAGTAAATCTGCGCACTGATCGAGTGCCATGTAATTCAGACTCATAACTATTTTCTCGCGATGAAAAATCGGTAGAAAATGAAATACGGATTACAGTGGTTAAGTAGCCGAGGCGAGTAATGGTTCATAATGACGATCCAACCCTCAACGTGTATATACACTTTTGTTCTTTAGTTGAGACTTTATCCTGAAGGTATGCCAGAAACTTCGAAAACTCTTCTACCTGAAAGCATATCCTGCTGTAAAATTATAGAAAATACACAGAAACATTACTTTTAATAGAATTGTGATGACGTATTTTCGCAAGAAGACTGTTTTAAAGTTTATCTTTTTTCTTCGTTTAAACGGTTCCGTTTTCGGTCAATAAATTAAACTTTATGATATAATTTCACGCGAAATTACTTTTTAATAGAATAGTTGAGAATAATTATGTTATATTGAAAAATTAAATTATTACATTTACAGATGACGTCAGATTCTTATGCTCACGGACGTAAATATAAAATATGATTTTATGAATTAATATATAAATTAAATGTTATATATAATTTGTTATAAATATTTAGAATATAAAATTATATTTTATATTTTCGTCCTTGAGGGTAAAAAGAGGCATGAATTTGAGGTAAATTGAAAATTATCAAGATATTTTAGAATTTTAAATGGAATAATGAAACAATAATAAATAAATTAAAAGAAATCTGCCGAAAAAAAGGAGAAAAAGCTGTCGATCGCGTCGAGCGAAAAGCGACGTACGAATGTAAACATAAATCCAAATTAGCGGACGCATAACGCGTTCTTCCTTCAAAGATCATGGAGATGGATTATACATTGTCGAAGTGTGTACATTATCAAGTTCAATCGAGCGAGGATTTGTTTGTCGTTTCCTTTGCGAAAGAACGAACGAACAAACTGTACCTGATCTTATTCACGGATTGCCACGGTGTCTAAAAGACGTGTAATTCCTGATAACCGCTCTTATATTGAGGAAATAATGAATGCGTATTATCATCTGAAATGACACGATTATTCATTTAATAAGAAATTAAATAATTTTTAAATGTAATTTTCGTACTGGAAATACTAAATGTTTAAATTTTTTAGTATGTATGATGTTAATTAGAAGAATTCGGCAAATTAAAAACATGCATTGTAGTTCGAAATACATGAATGACATTTTTTATTTTTAGTATTAAAAGAATTCTATTTCACTTTTATCTTATATGATATGAAATTGATGAAAAATAAATATTCACAAAATTTTGAAAAATTAAAAATTTCGAAAAATTCAAAAATTTTAGTAAATTCATGCAAACTAGAAATTTCTAAAATTGAAAATAAAAATTACTAAAATACAAAAATATGCGCAGAAAATCGTAGTAATAATAAAATAATTTCAATATATTACAACAAATCTGTATGGACTATAATAGAATACTACTATAAATACATTGAATAATATATTTTATTATAAATAATATTAAAAAATAAATTAAATACCTTTCAGCAATTATTTTGTTTGTATACAGAAATGAAAAGTAATATTTTACTGTAAAGTATGATCTATATTTTGTTTTATTATATAATTTCTAACAAAAACACAATAAGTTGATAAAGAACCATAATCCACACCCTTTTCTATTTATTGGCGCTGAATTGTTCATTCATATGGCCATCATAATCCATACCAACTGATGTTATCACAAACCAACTCTAGCGAAAGACGCGCACATGAACTACTGCCGATAAGTCGAAAGCAGTCGAGAAACGCGATCGAGAGGTTATTGCGACTGTCTGTGCAATGGACATTTCCTATATACTGCGCGCAACGATAAAACGAGAGAAAAAAAAAGAAAATTAATGTGTACTCAAATTTTATACAACTTTGTGCTACTAAAATGTTTTTTACAGTTCTTTGTTTTGATTTTGAATTGATTTATGATTAATTGAATTATAATGAAAAGGAAATTATTAGTATCACTTACTGATCAACGATATGAAATCTACCTTACCGACTATAGTTAAGATAATCGACAATAATATATTGTTTACATTATCATCATTAGTTCTATTTAACAATGACAAATGTAAATTTAAAAAATAAAATAATTATAAATAAATGTTAATAATAAATAATAACTAACATAATAAAAAATATTGTAACTTATCATAATATTACTATATCATTGGATTAAATTAAATTTTAATTTTAATTTTTTAACGGATACTTCATGTTACATCGGTCACAACAAATATACGTAGTCCGTTGCTATGTGTTATTCTGTTCACTATTGTTCCCGTTTGGGTAGTTAAAAAAGGTATTTATTATGTGTTTTTTCACATTAATAAAACATAAGAATTTATTGATTTTGTTTTTTGTTATGAACTTTATATAATTTTTCCTTGCTAAAATTATAATTCGTATAATTAAATACACATATTATAATTATGTTTTCAATTGTTTACAATAAACATTTGAAAATGCAGGTTATTTATTTTTAATAATAAATTAATTAAACAAAATATTTTAAAGAATTTAATAATTATATATTTGATTATATGCAGATATAATTGCAAGTTGCAACTGAATTTAATTTCATTCTACGAATTTCAGTTTGACATCATGAGTTATTATTCATAAACAGTTAATTAGATATAAATAAATTGAATAAAGTATGCATATAAATTGTAATTATAATTTTAATATAAAATAAAAATTTTTTTCATTTAAAGCTTTGTATTGTTTTAATAATGTGCAGATGTAATTTATGTTTTTAAGGAAATATTTTAATTTTAAGTGAAAATTAACAAAGATGTATATCATATAAACAAAAGGAAATGAAATTTAATGTAAGTTTTAGTTCAATCTTTGTTTCTTCGTTTGTATTGATGTGTATTCGTCTTTATTTCGAAAAACTATAAAATCTTGAGGCACTAATTTAACGTAAGTATATAAATGCAATTTAAATTTTAATTTATTAATAACTAATAATAATTACATTTTTAGAAACATTAAGAGATGAGTCATCAGCGTTCGTTTCGTGATAATCGAAAGGATACCTTGCGTTATAATAATGATTCACATGAAAATGAAACATCGTCGATGGTTGAAAATGAAACTGAAAATTATTCAAAACATATAAAAGATAATCTGAATAGACCAACGACCTCGTCAGATTCGCAGTTTGAGTATACCAATATGAGGTCGAAAAAATGGAAAAGAGAAAGACGCAATTCTGCACAGGAAAAATTACCCTACGAAACGAGAAGTACAATGAGCACATCGCGAAACAAATCAATTCATAGTTTTGATATGCACAATTCCGATTCACAACAACGCCGTCGACTATCAAGACATCGACGAAATGACGATTCCAGTGTCGTCGAAAAATTTACCACTGAATATACAGATAGTTTAAAAAGAAATTCCAACAAAAATCGTCGATCTAAAATGATAGCGAGTGATAACAGCAATTCCTTACAAAGAAAAAAAAGAAAAAAACGATATGGTAATTTCAACTGATTTCTTTTTATTCCCTTAATATAATTTTATATGTTATAATTTTTTATTGTATTACATAATTAATTAATTTTGTAAACATATAATATAATGATTGGATGCCAAAAATTAAGTTAGACCGATTTGATTTTCAATTGTTATGAAGGATCGAGCGAACAAGTAGAGCTGCCTATTACGGATATATTGAAAAGGGCTCAAGAGAGCCGGACAAAATATGAAGAACCAATATTGCTACCGGAATTAGCTACAGACACAATTTACGTTCAGAGCAGAAATGGTTTTAATGCTGTAAAGGTGGTAAAGGAACACGCTGGAAGTCATAAGGAATTTGAAGAACCTGAAGAGTGCAATTTTAGACCGATAAAAGTGGCAATTATTATGCAAAAAGCATGGAAATGTACTGGATTTATTTATCAAGGTCTTTTAGGTGGAATGGCTTTTATGCACTTCATCTTGGTGAGAAACAATGAATTATAGCTAACTTTATATTTTTATTTTAACTTTAATACTAAGATTTCTATTATTTTTAATACGTTTTTAACCTTTAGTAGCACTGTGTTTTATGTCTCCGATCGTTTTAGTTACAGACATTTTTTGAAGATTCTGTCAAATTTATCACAAATTACTGCGTCTTGTCTGAAATTTATACCAATGTGTTCTCCTTTCTTATTACTATGTGTGTTATATCAATCTTTGATAAGTAAGTAATCTTTTCAAAATTACATTATTTTCTTGATAATAATACATTGTACACTTTCTTGTATCTAATTTCCTTAATAAAAATTAATGTTATTTAAAAGTATTAAATTGAACGATATATCTGAGTAAAAAATAATAATGCATAAAACATGACTTTAAAGCTATAAGATCGAAATCGTGTCAATATTGCTTCTTTTAGAAATATATTTAAGATAGATTATTTTTAAACTCTCGTTTAAAGTCTACAAATCCCTCTAAAGATATATCCATAAGATTAAACTCAAATCTAGATTCCTCAGTAAATCCACCTTAATGCATTTAAGGAGTCGTAAAGATTATCAAAAATATTCACTTCCATTCATATTTTTTATGAGTATAATTTTTTGTAAGATCTGCTGCTTTAGTTGATTTTGTTACTTTTTTGGTTTCAGGTTTGACGTTGCTCATATTGATTTTGATCATCTTCGACAAATTTATACAAATTATGCAAAATCAGCCATTGCAATATTCCTTTATGTAGCCGCATTTTGTTTACATCAAATCACACAAAAGACAAATGATAAATTATCTTTGATTTATTATAAGTCATTTAATAACAGTGTAGAGGATGTTTTAAAAAATGTAAGGAAATTATTTTTAACTTAAAATAGTATATTTTTTTAACGAGTGAAGTTAGTCGCAAGTTGTCACACGAGTAAAGAACGATATATTTTGTGCTTGTGGAGAGTGCGTAAATAGTATATTTTAGCACTAGTGGCCCTCAGGCCAAGTGTGATATACGACGTTTTTTGGTACGAGTACTGAAAATACTTTTTCCGTACGATAAGAAGTTGGCACGAGTGCTAAAAAAAATTCTTGGTTGCACGAGTGTGCGAAAAAAGTCCTTTTTACACATTGAGCGACGCTAGTCGCGAATGTGGAACACGACTTTTAAGATATAATTATATATATATATATATATATATATGGGTCAGTGACATTTTGGCTAAATGGCATTTAGGCTAATCATTACATATATATCTATATATAATATGAATATAGATATACTTTTAATGGTTAGCCCAAATGACATAGATCCATATATATATAATTATAAAAGACTAGGGCGATTAAAAAAATATTCAATATCAAAATGTAAAATGTGTTGAGCAGAAAATTAAATTTGGAGTATGACTTTTAAAATCAAAACCTTAAACATTAGTTAGAAAAAAAACGTTAAAATCGACTAAAATTATAAACATTTAAAAATCAAACAACTTTTTCTAAAATATAAGTATCTTCTTGTCTTCTGTGTATAGTTTATTTTTTACGACTATAAAAATCTTGGTTCATTTCTAAATTATTTTGTTTTTCGCTGAATAAACAAGATAATATAGTTCGTATTTTTTTGCAATACAAGCATATTGTTCTTTTATAATGTAATGTTCTTTTATAATCTAATAAAAATATTTTTTTAATTAGAACTTTAATTAGAACAAAAATAAAATTTATTCAAATATCTGTATTTACACACAAAATAAAAACCTAATAATATTTACAAGAAGGTATGGTAACGAGAAGATATGATTTCAGGCATTAATAATTTTACTATACCATTATTGGAAAAAACTTGCGCAGTAGCCTATTGCGCATACTTTCAATTCTGCGCAGTGCTCATCTGCGCAACAT
>JABFPJ010001015.1:0-29895 GCA_022817425.1 Gryon sp. ZL-2020 | reverse complement strand
ATCAATAAGCAACTGCTTGATTTAAAAAAAGAAGAGTAAAATATTTATGTAAATCTGCAAGGACAATGCGGAGACAGATTTGTGTAAATTTTGTGTAAATCATTTACATAAAGGCTGGCTATCAGGGCTGATAAAAACTGACCAAAAGACCTCAGAAATTATCCTTTTTCAATCAAATTTAGAATAGAAAGTTTTTCCTTTGTATAGATTATATATTTAACAATTTGTATGAAATTATATTGACATACGCCTTTTTTATTTCAACGAAGTTTAAAAACCCATTTTTCCTTATAACGTAATAAAATAACAGGTCAAAATAAAAAATTGATTTTTATAACAGTAGTAGACTTCCAATACTTGTTCTTTTGTTATTTATTCTTATTTGTTTAAAAATTCAGAAAAGAAAAGAAAGTCTATTTTTACTTTATACTTTAACGCAGAATACATTCATTATTCATCGTGATTTGAGATCAAGAAAAACTTGATACTATTGATTTTTGAAGTTGTCATTTACGAGATTTTTTTTGTATAGTTATGATATATATAGCACTAACAAAAAGTAGAATTTTGATTATAATATGACGCGTACAATTTTTCATTTTACAAGACACGAAATTTCGTGAAACTTGTTTCACCATACTTACACTTGGCATTCAAAAATATGAAATGGCCTTAATTACATTTTCCTGTTAATTTCTTTCATTGAAAGTTTAAGAGCAAGTCATAACTATTGTTATAAATTATTCCTTTATGTTACAGAAGTTAAGACTTCTGTAACAATAAAAAACTTCTATTACTTTCTTTGTAGAAAAGTATATTATTTAAAAAATCCAAAATATACACTTCCAAAGAAAATACTTAAAATAAAAAGAAATAATTATTTTTTACAAGAAGAAGATAAATTAAATAAAGGAAAGATATTGTCTTTGTAAATTTACGTCAGAAGTAAGACTTTGACATATGTTTATTTCAATTTAAACTTTTTGAAATAGAATTCATAATGTTTAATCGCATTATATGTCATTATTCCGCAACACAAATGAACATTTGCAGACAAACGTAGTTTCAATTTTCCGCCTTGAAGTAAATACACTTGCAAGTAATCCTATTAACGAATCATTATACGTAGGTACAATAAAATTAAGCGTCCTTAGTATTCGTAATAGTGCTTAACAGGATTCCAATCAATGATGAGATTAGATGAGGCACATACATATTAATATGAATTAAATTAATGTGAAAACTTTCACTATATTCGTCATTAATGAAATTAAAATATCAATCAAGATTATAATTTACATTACATTCTGCCAAAGTAATTTTATAATAATATTAACTTGCACAAAATAGTAAACATATTTTCATGGAGATTAATAATTTGATGAATTTATGTACTTATTTTGTTTATGTGGCACTGATATTAAAATTGATAATTAATTATAATTGATGATACTCTTTGTATGACACTTGAATACTAATTTATATCAGAATGAAATATGGAAGTTAAACATGAAAATATTTATTAAAGACCAGAAATTAAGTTCCATACAAATTCCGCGTAATATTCAAGCTAACTGAAAAAGTTAAACTTAGATTTATGTAAACTTTGTATAACTGTTGGCAATTAAAGTCTACATCAATTTATGTACTTCTTTGTATTCAAATTCAAGTAGTTCCAACTTAATCTCAAATTCAGCTAAATGTGCAGTGTTTAAGTTTATATGAATTTATCAATATTTGATGAAAAAGTAATTTAAAGTATGCAAAAAATACTTTGTTTAATGTTTTTCCCGTTTTTAAACAGTAAGTTCCCATAAATCTAACTTATTTAAAACATTATAAAGTGTATCAGAAAGATTTACATTTTAATGTATACAATGTACAAGAAATGTATTAGTTTAAATTTTACGAAATAAGAGTTCAACTAATAAATGTCAAAAACGTGTTTAATAATTTGACCATTACTGATTATTTTTAGAAGTGTTATTTACGTGATATTTAGAATTACATATTTCAAATTTCATTTACATGAAATTTTTTATCAATGCAATATCTTTTGTACAGACAAAGCTGAAATTGTATTCATAGAAAGGCAAGTATACTTGAAACTTGCAACTACAAATGTGGTTTTCATTGTAGTTTAACAAAGCTATTTGCTCTACCAAACATCCAGAATAATCAATATTTATCAAATATAGAAAGAAACATATTGTAAACAATAGTATCATTAGAATTACTTTGATTTGATATATTATTACTTTTATAAGCGCATTTCAAAATATGCAAAATTGCATAAAAGTAAAGTCTTCATTATGTTGTCGAGGTTCGAAATACTCGATGTTTCATTTCATTTGAATCGTTGTAACCTTTTGAATCTGTTATTTCATGTATTCTAATTATTATTACAGAATCTATAATGAAGGTGATTATGCATTGTACATTTTCAGATCATGTTAATAATCGCAATATGCGTAACAATTTTTTCCGCATATTCAAGCAAATTAATGGTAACGGGAAATTCAATACAATATGTTTATCCGATGAGCAAAGCAATATTGCCAGAATATTTGCAAATTAATAAGCGTTACAATAAAGCAGAACCAACTTGTGAGGAACTCCGAATAATGTGGAGATACAGTAGGCGCCAGCATAGGGCAATCCAAGCAACGAACGAACTTCCCATGTTCCGCGATCCCTTTTTATATAACGTGTGGGAGGTCTACCCCAGTAGATCACCGCCACCACCGCCGCCATCAGTTTTTAGAGGTATGACCTAAATTTTTCGGAAAATGATCGAGCTCTATCTGGAGCATTTCCGGGCGGCAAGATGTTGCAATTTTCTTTCCTTCAGCAAAGTCTTTAAAGTCGGGGGATGCTATTTATGCTAAAATTGAAATACATTCAAAATAAGAGAAACTTCGTGCAACGATAAAACGGCAACATTTTGAATTTGATCGTCGAACAATTCATTTAATCGACTCAATGCAAAATTAATGATGCACATAGCCTGATTAATGCGAATAATTAAATTGCTTTTGATGAGTTTGAATTAATGAGATAACCATTTTTTAAAGTAAACTTTACTTAAATGGATGAAACTTCAACATTTAAGATTATATTAAGTTATCATTTAAATAACTTACTTTACTTTTGTAGAAACTTTTTTTACTAGTTTGTGGATAAGATTTTTTTTGGATTAAAAAAAGTATTTTCTATGACAGCATTTTTTAATCTAAAATGAGTTCATGATAGATTAGTATTAGCTATATTTCAACAGAATAAAAGATCGTTCATTGTATAGAACGAACGTCTTAAAATTGCGAATCAATTTACAAAGTAATGGGCTTGACATTTACTTGTTGAAAATTATAGTAACGATTTTTGCGTTAGCGTTTCAATGTTATACTTAATCGATTTGATTAACTTTTGATTGAACCATAAGTTCAACGAGAAAATTATTTACTCGAAAAACGTATCGGAAGCAATCGAAATTGAATCAGACAAAAAAAGTCAAACACACGTGCACTTTATTGTCTCTTTATGCAGTCTTTTTTCCAAGTTTTTTTTGTCTTCCTGATAACTTTTAATTACTTATAAAGATTTATGCCATAGATGTGAAATGATTGCAATATGATATTTTAATTCATGTTTAAGTGTTTGCACTTATCTGCTTAATGAAAAATGTTTTTAAAATAATATTAATTACTCTTTGCATTGTAGATCAAAGTGCGTGTGAAATTTAGGCTTGTTAATTGAACTTTTTTGATTATTTATAATTTTCAAACAAAATGCATTATATTTTGTACAACTTTCTAGTCTGAAAACATAAATTCCTTGGTCGATGTCTAAATAACGCAAAATGTATAAAAAATGTATAATAATAAAAAAATAATGTTTATAGATTATATTTTGTTAATAATTATAAATATAGTTTTAACTGTTCCAAATAGTTCAGTTTAAAGTTCAAATAGTTCATTAATAATTTTCTCACATTGTTTATGTATTTATCATAATATATATTCATACTTATATGACTTATTATTAGAATTTAATTAATAAAATGCTTTTTGCACTTTTACATAAGAAATATTGGAAATGAAAATAATGAAAACGTAAATGTGTAAATGTTCAATTTACTAGCCTAATCAAATCTTTTATTTTTACGTTTTATGTTTACTTTTTTTTAAATGAAATATAGATTAATTTATTCATATTTTGTAATATGTTTAAAATTGAAATAAGAATATAAAGATGAACATTGTAGGTTGCAAGGAATCACAATTGCAGAATTGCTGACTTATTCATTTTATCCTTTCTTAAACTCGGCAGTAAAGTAGCCTTCGTCTTAGACTCTGAAAACGTATCACGATTACAACCTTTTTATAAAAAAAATGTGATTGTAGTGAGTGCAAGAAATAAATGTTCTTTTTTCATTTACTGTATTATTTAAATATAGTAAAACAGTAAGCAAAAAATAAAATTCCGCATACAAAACACAAACCACGCTTTGTTGTTTAATATAATTCATAAATTTCATTACATTTCGATTTGTTAATTGTTAGTTGATTTATATGTAAATAAAATTATAAAACGAATACATTTACTCAATTTTCGCTTAGATTTTTAAGTAATTTTTGTATTGAGAAACTTTTTTTTTTTGAGAAACTTCAATATATGCAAAAATAGTAACAAATTAGGATACTAACGTAAATATCAGTATTGCCTTGAAAATTTTGTATTTCAAACTTAAATTGACGAAATGATTATTATGTAGAATTTCGATACAACATTTTCCAAAGTCGATAAAGCACTGAATCTCACTTAGACATGCGGTGTATGTATTTTGATTTAGATTGGGTATTATATAACATGTATTTTGAACAGATGAATTATACATCATGACCCATTTTAATTGAACACTTAAAATATCTCAAAAATAGATCGAATAAATAAGAAATAAAACAATTTTATCATAAATCTAAATAAGATTTTATTATCGAAGAATATACATAACACATAATTTTTACGTTAATATAAATAAATATATTGTGAATAAGGCATATTTTGCGTTTATAAAATGTATCAGGATGATGCAGTTTTTGTCAAAATATGCAACATATAGTATAGTAGTACAAGATTTATTCTTATATCGTAGAATCCTGATTTGCTGATATGAAAAATGATAAAAATGAAACTTGCATTGCACTTCACATTATGAACATAATAATTCGTTTTTCAAAGTGAAACATATAAATTGACGTTAAAAAATGTTTAAATGATTTCTAAAAAAGTAAAAACTCAATACAAACAAATATTACAAGTATTTGAAAAATAATAATATATAAAAATATTTTAATTTATTTTCTTTTCCATCTGCCGTCTATATTATAAGTTGTTTATTAAAGACATTTTAACGATATACTCCTATTTATTGTATACAATAAAATGTCAATGTGCGAAGTCGTGTTTAATACAGCTTACTACATAACTCTTTTACGACAAACCATATTTTCCTTTATGAACATGTTTTCCACAGAAGTATTTGAAAATAAATTTTAAAATTGCTATGAAATTTATTTATTTAGTATACTACAGCATATTATTCTGCAACCTAGGCATATAATTATGTTAACAATCAAAAATATTATAATAATAATAATAATAATAAAGTAACGAAAAAACGATTTTTAATACATGCAATAAAACAAGACATTTATAAGAATAAAAAAGTGAATATTAGTTAATAAAATTAATGTTATGTTGCGACATAACATTCTCACACTAACAATTCATATTCCGACATATAACTAGTATTAAACCAGCTTTAGAGTTATAACATTGCATGCAGTTTTCCGAAAATATACATTGCATTCATGTCGATGTATCAAAACTTGAACACGGATTTAGTAATACTCGAATGCTCAGATAGTAACACCTGTTATTGTATTCAGTTTGAATACTAAATTTAGAATTGATATTAAAACCCGACGGTTTAGGTCTATTATATATATTTATTAACATCACCCAAAAATTATCGACATAATTATAATAAATATTAGATGTATTCTTATTTTAAAACAAAATATAAAAACATATCTCAATTACTATTATTTAAATGTATTACAAATTATAATACTAAGTTAAGTTAATTTATACTTAATATAATAAAAAAAAGATTTGTAAAATACAAATTTCCAAGTTAACATTTCGATGAAAAAATTATTCAACTGCGACTGTAAAAAGTGGTTGATAATTACATTGAATTTTATAAATGCTCAAGTAAAGTTTAATTATCTGCATCATTAATTTTACGTTTTATCGCAAATAAATTGCATTACGTGCGTTGAACTCTATATTTTCTACCAGCTAACACTCTTTCATTTAATATTACCCTTGCAACCAATAAACTGTTAAAAACTTACTCCTTTAATTAAGTGTATTAGACCTCCAGCTGTTGACAAACTACTTTACGCGTGAATACAATAAACTTTTTCGACATCGCGGTTCAACACAATCAAACTTTCATACATAAAATTAATGATTATTTCTATTGTTTTACAATTATTTAAAAAAATATAATATTAATAACATCAACAATTTTTACCATGAAAAAAGCTCATTTAAGACATTTCTTTTAATGTGATTTCATGAGATATAATTTTATTAAAATATAGACAGAATGACTTTACTTTCAGAGTTAATTGTTTAAAAGAAAATATGCATACCATCATGAAATATAAAAATACTTTTAATGTTTTATATATAATATAATATTGAATTGAATAAAAATTTGAGTTTCCTCTCTTGTTGTAATAAATGTAAACAATTTCTGTTTAACAACTTGTGTTTATAATAAAATAATAAATGTTAATATATTTTGCACATATAGTAAAGTATGCTACAGTACATTTAGTAGCGCGCATAACTGAATTTCAGCTCTAATTTAATAGCATTATTTTACTGAATTAAATTCTCTAATTCGTTTAAATAATATTTAATATTTTATTTTAAAAAATTACTTTAATTTTTACATCAAATATAATATTAGGATTTTCAACTCTATTGTACTTTTACGTCATTCAAACTTCAAAAATGAATTTTTATATACTTTTAATTATTATTATAATGCAATTGCTGAACTTTTGTTATTTTGCAAGAAAAATGTTTGCTTTTTGATTATAACACCAAGAAAAAAATATTTTAATACCTTTTAGCTAAATTATAGAGAGTCAAATTGTTTAGCCAATTTGATGAAGAATTTTTCCCCATTTCGTTTGTCCCTTTCATCAAATAAAATTGTTCTATTTAATTCTACTTTTCGACACGTATTCATGAATTCTTTCATATCAAGTTTTTAAGCCATTAAAATTTTGAAAATAAATGGATTTTACTTCGATGAAACAATTTAGTTGATAAAAAAGTAACTTAAAATGCATTTTTTTCGAAATAAGACGTAATTTACTTAAAATTTTAATAGAAATTCTAGATATTAAATTTTATTCAATAATTAAAAGACACTTTTAATAAAATTATTCTAACGATATTAAACTATAGCTAACTATATTTTTTGTATACAAATCCACAAAACATGGAAAAAAGACACAATTTAACAGTTTCATGGTTTAATTGCGGTTTTGTTCAGAATGCAATTGAATTATTTCAAATGCATTGAATTTCTGTGTGGTTCAATGAATTAGTTGTTTTATGAATTGATTGTGCTGTATTTTAAATTTTTTGTCTGACAAGCTGACAATTTCAATACAATCAAAATCAATTAAATGGTCACTGGAGTAATATATTACATCACTTTATCAAATTTCTATTGTTATATATAAGCGGAAAATTAATTGTATAAAATGAAACATAATCGTTAATGAATACAAATTAGAAGATATTAACAAATCTGCACTGAAACACAAAATACCTTTATACCATAGATTGGAAAAGTTGAACTTTTCCAGTCCATATTCAATTTAAAATATTACACATTCAGAGAGAAAAAAAACTTTTTACTATTAAATGCTTTGATCATTTCAAAAAGAATGTCAAAATAACTAATTTCCTCGAAATTCTAAAATTGTTAATTCATATTTCAGATGGAACTAATTTTGATTAGTTTCATCTGTATGGTTACACTTTTGAAGTTTTAAAAACATGTGTAACTGTGTCCTATGGACATTGAAATTAAACGACAAAACTGATATTAGCAGGAATTTTCATTTAACCTTATTGTATGTAAAGTTAACATCGGCAGAGAGTATATATTTTTCCTAAATTCAGTTCAAGCAAGTAGACTTACGACAAATTGTTTAATTATTGGAAAAAACTGATTTGATTTAAACTGGAGCTACATATAATTATATATTCTTTTTATTAATCAAAATAAAGTTTTATTAATTTTTTCCATGCAAAATTTAATAGCAAAAAACGAACATTCTCAACCCCAGTAGAAAAACCAATATCATGTCAGACATAACTTAATTTATTCTCAATTTAAGATTAATTCACATACTTTATCCTTATATGCAAAATCAAGCTATTGATAAAAATATATTTAATACACATTTTAACAGTAAGTAGAAATACATATATTACGTCAGACATATTCCAATTCATTACCATCACATTTTTTGTTCTACTTATGAATTCATATATATCAAAGTTGGTAAAAATGTTAAAGTTTAGAACCAAAAATGTATTTTATAATCATTTTTACAATCATTTTATATACGAAATAATATTTTGGGTCTAAAATAATATCCTAGCACTACAAGTACGTCAATATTTATGTTACTTGACTAGAGCCAAATTCCGTATTCAGGTCAGCTGTTATATAATGTGACAAATTTATACTATTCAACTTGAATCCAAACAGGCAACAATTTTGTATCCAAGTTTAATTGTCCGTATTATTAATTATCTGTTAATTATTATTAATTATTGCAAATTATCATATTATGACGTCATTTTAGAATAACACAAAATGCATTTGACATTAAAATTCATATATCAACAATTATGTTTCAATTTCAAATCACAAGTCATAATTCATTTTGTCAAAATCGATATTTTGTATACATATAAAAATGTATATTCTATTTGTATGGAAAGTTATTACAAATATATAAATATTATAAATCTGTAAATTAAACTTAACAAAGGTAACTCATAAGAAATTACTGCTATTTGCGTAGGCCTTATTAAATTTTCAGCAGTTAATGAAGTTGAAGTTACTGTGTTCATAAACTTGTTAAGAAGCGTATCTTCATGTTTCAACTATCGCTAATGGAATTAACATTTTATGCACAATATTGCTTAAGTGCTTTGGAAATCCTAAAACTTCGATTTCCGCAACTTTCATATGCTAAAAGTTTCAAAAGCACTATCCTCACTTTTAGTGACACTTGACATTCTCATTTTCCGTTTCCGAAGATATAGTTACATTCAAATCGAAAGGCAGAAATATAAAAGCATAAGAAATTGTTTTTCATTCTGTGTGAAAATGAAATTAGGAAAGAAGATTGCAATGAATTGTCGCATCTTGTCTTTATTATTTATTATTTCAGAAAAATGTTGTTAGACAAAAAATGTAAGGAATGTATAAGGTATTATTATGATAAAAGTAACAGTGGTTTGCAAATATCATGATAAATTAAAAGGAATAACATATTTTTATGCTCGCTGGGTTGTAAAAATTTTGCAAATTATATTTCTCAGAAGAGTATAAATTACTTTCATGAACAAACATATTTTGCAGAACAAAATATAAAGAACGATATTTTAACATTCATTATTATGTGAAATAATTTCAACTAATGCGCAGTACATATTGAAACAAATGTACTTTTTTTCATTCCAAACTAAATGAATGTAATCACTCTATCTTTCAAAGGAATTCCTTTGAAAAATATTCATTATCTACGCTATATTTATGTACCTTAAAATAATTTCAACTTAATTTATATACTCATTTGTACGAAGATAATCTACATAAAATTTGATACAATTTGTTTGAATGTGTGGATTATTATGTATAATATGGTATATGAATATGCAAAGATAATAATATTATATAAATATTTCATATTTTTTCTGTTTGAAATAATATAAAGAATTTAGATTTTTTTTTTCATTTCACATTTTATTGGTAGCCAAAAATAGTGTGAGTTATTTACGGTGAAACAAAACAAAAAGTGAATGAAATTTTGTAGAAACGATGAGTCGACAAGAACCAAGTGGACCAATCTATGGAAAAATGGTTCATCGCAAAGAAACAGACGGCAAAACGTTACGAAATGGAAGACCAAATAGATTGCGGCTAGATGACCCAAACCCAAATCGTTTTTATGGAAGAATAAATCACATGCCTCCTGCATCACATAAACGTTTAACGAGTTTTCGAATTGGCAATTCGGGAATGAAATATCAGTTGCCCCAAACCGGCAGCTTTCAACAACTTAAAGATTTAATTCTAAACGAACGAGCTGGACAAGTGCAGGTATTTTATTACTGTTTCCTGCGCACAATGTTAGCAAACAAAGGATTTAGAGCTGAATGAGTTCAGAATTTTGGCCGAATAGCGAATTAATTAAATGCGCTCAACGAAATATTCTCAACTTCTATTTTTAGATAAATATAAGCGTTAAGATTTATATCGCATTTTCTTAATTTACGAACCTAAAACGTTTGAAATGATATGCTGCACAGTTTTATAAATAAATAGCATCACCAAAAATATCATATTCAAAACTTTTATAATAAATGAGAAAATATAAAGTCATATTTTATTTTCAGATAAGGTTCTATTTGAATTATACAACTCTTAATTTTCATTTTTATCATTGTGCGTGGGATTAAAAATATAATTCTCATATTTTTAGTTAACTCGATTTTACATAATTAGTCACTTTTTTTAATTATGACATTTTAATTGACTAAAAAACACAAAATTGCATTTACATTTATTTTAAAAATTTAATAGGATTTGTCTTTGTTTCAAATCCCTTAAAAGCTAAGTTTTTAAATATTTTTCCAACTATGAAACAAGATTTCAAGGTTTATAGTTTAAAATAAAAAATTCTATTTTGACAAAGTAAAACAATAAATGGAAGTTAAAATATATAACTTCATAAAAAAGCCATTTTGTTCTTTGAGAATTTTATAAAGAAACATTTGGAAATAAATATGCATTTTAGTTTATCGTAAATAAAGCAATTTCAGATCTTTTGACAATAGCAGCAAGTCCTTTTGGCTGCCACTTTCAATGGAGCAATTCAATCCCGCAATTTTCGTTTATCCTTTAATGTTATTATTCGTAGTAAAGAATTGACTTCAGTGAAATTTTTTTCCGATAAAAAGTTTCGTTACAGTACAACTAATACAACAAGGAATTGAAATCAATTTTCTGAACATTATAAAATACATTTTAATCAGAAATTCCTTGATCTTTGTGTTAATTAAGTTTGTTCTTTTCAGTTGCCCATTTTTATTAGCTATATTATTACTTACAATATTACCTTTTTTCAATAGTGATTTGAATATGTTCAAAAACATGTCAATATTGTATGTTATTACAATGTTATCTTTTTTACAAAATCATTCCAGACACAAATAAATTCTATGTAAAGATTCTCTTAAGTTTTCATTTACTATGTAATTTAACTGATTAAAAGTTAATTATAAATTTGCATTAAAAGTTTTATATAGATTTATGCCAATATGTACAATACATTTTCCATTTTACATAATATCAATATTATCACAACTTGAATATATACATTTTCTATTCTATTTATTAGTGTTAAAATTGAACTAACATAATTGTATCTTTTTTTACAGAACTGATTAGAAACGAACATTTTATCCGATGGATCCGGTAGGTCAATAAAAACTGCAGACAAAAATGGTACAATACAATAATTAATATAACATCAAAGTGATACTATCTTCCTGGCAGAACCAAGAAGACATATCGATATTTTAAGCTTTAAATTTCGACTGATAATATTAGCATAGTAGCTATTAATATAAATTGATATATCATGAGTTTTGGATGTGTTTTCCTCTAAATATTTACAGCGAACTTATTTTGATCTCAAACAAACAACTTATTTTTCGTTAATTAAATTTCTCCATGACTTATCAGAATTTCAAACTTTCAAAGTATTTTTTTCGACCGCTAGCACTATAGAATGATTCATTCAGTTATCAGGAAAAAAACTTAAATTGAAATCCGATAAATAAAACTAGAGGAACAAACTTCCAAAACAAGTTTGAAAGCAGGAGTCTTTTGAAATTCTGCGCGCGAAAATGGAATGGAAGTCATGCATTTAGTTATTCTAAACGACGCGAGTAAATAGCACATTTTCCGGTGAGTATTTCCCAGATAAAGAGAAGAAAATGCACGTGCCAAAAAAAGTATATTAAATCGGTCTTTCTTACCAAAAAAAAAAACATTGGAAGCATTTTTTCCCTAGATTTGGTGGATCGCGTAAAAATGACTAAATTGACTCTGCGCGTTGCATTGTTTATCGAACAAATATCTGTGCAGCAATTTTAGTGACCATTTTTTGGCAAACAATCTTCTATATATACACATACATATACAAATCTCAATCAATTGCTCTACATATTACTTTGATTAATTGAAACGATCGGAAATAGAGTGGCGTAATTCGCGAGGCTTTTATCTAAAAAAAAACCTATACAGCTTTCGCAAATCAATATTTTTGCTCTAAAAACTGAATAATCAATCTAATCAAATGGAAAAATCCAACTTCTTGGGACTTTGATGCATATCATGTTTTAGTCAATTATCCATGCTCGATAATCTTGGTTCCCCAAAAACCAAAAATGAAAGCTTTGAAAACTTTTCAACTAAGGTATTTTGATATCCGCGTTTTTTATAATACCAAAACCTTACTGCATAAGCAATCAGTTTGCTCGTACAGCTTGTCTGAACATGCAAACCCTATTTTATTGACTCGATGAGTTCATCGATCGCGAATTACTTCGCTCTACCAATTATAATTATCCTTCAAAAAGAAGACAAGCCAAGTTCGACAATGTATGTGTACATATAATACATATCCTCAAGTCTTTTTCAAGTTCGAAATGTCATATCTGTATTTTGAAAACTGATACTTTGTGTTTTTCATTGTACTTTCCTACATAATCTTCTGTAAACGCTGACCTGCAAAGCGTTCAAAAATTTACGATTAGTATTACAGACAAATAAATAAACAAAATACCATTAAAAATACAAACAAAATTAAAAAAAAAAAAAAAACAAAACAAGACAAACCTAACGACAATAATGTTGACTTTATGATACTGAAATTGTGATTACTGTTTGACGTGAAGTCTCCTTCAGCGGTTTCATATAGTTCAATCTACGCAAAAACCATCTATTAATAAATGCGTCCTAAGACAATACTGAGCATACAATTTTTGATGCTAAACCAATTCATTCTTACGAATTAAGATTTGTGAAAAAAACTAATAAGATTAAATAGTCGACTCTCTCTCAGTTGGTGAATAAATAATATCAATGTTTTTAGGCTAAACAATACAGGCGGTTCTTGAGAGACAATCCAGCTTTACTCTAAATTCATATATTAATTTGTACAATTTGATCGTCGGCCTTACAAAGTCACTAATGTTCAGAAATTCGTTGGTGCTCGAAATAGAAAAAAATTACATCCTTTTTTGTTTTGTAAGAACCGTTTGATATATTATTCTTATATCACTGTTTCAATAATTTAATACCCGGGAAAACAGACCTTTGAATTCTACATTTTTAATGATAATTTAATCAGAAGACATATATTAAAAAATTTACCTCAAAGAATAGAAAAATACGATTTTCAAAGCAAATTTTGTTATATAAAAAATTTGAATTTGTCTTATATTTAAGGACAACTTTAAAAAAATTTGCTTTCAGAGATTCTAAAATCATAAAAATAACAGAAATGCAGATCTTTTTTCTGTGCAAATGTAACATTAATTAACCGTCAGAATTCATGCAAAAATGACGTCCGCGTATTTTCAATTTAAAAGCTTTTAAATGCCATGTTCATTTTGTCAGTAAAAAAAAGAATAGATCTTGTCATGCAATATGTAATAAGAACATAAAATTGCATCAAAGAAGAGTAGTAGATCAAGTTATAGTAACAAGAAATTAAAACTTAATTTATTAGAGAATACATTACGTCAATATTTTTTCGTTTACATGAAAAGTACAGAAAATATGCTTACTTTAGTATAAACTAAAAAAATATCAAGTTGACATTTAATTTTTATTATTATTTAATTTTTATTATAATAAGTTCTGAAATAAAACAAAATAACAGAATTAACATGAAAAAAATAATAACAAAAAGAATACGGAATTGCAAAAAGGATGCTTTTTCAATAGCAAAATTCTAAGCTAATTTATCTTTAATGTGGAACAGTTCAAATTACACCGTAATATCAATAAAAGGTTAAACAATCGTCGGCGATACTCGTCAATAAAGTACACTGGGGATAAAAAAAGAGGCAAAAGAAAACGAGAAATCGAATTGTGCGCGAATCTGCGTTGTGATATTGTCGAGCGAATCGCTGTATTAGATAATTGTCATCAAATTCCCTACGTGAAAACGCAAAAAATAAATTAAAAAAAAAAACTTTCTCTCCGACAATAAAACAATCCACACTGCTATATGTAGGCAGTTGTCTTTGTAAGCATAGTATATTTTGCGAAAATATAAAAAAAAGAAATGTATAACAATAGTCGTCTGTATTTTATTAATATTTTCGACATCGCAACTCGTAAACTAAGATATTAAGTATAGTATGTAAGCTTGTGTTTGAGAAAAACAATTTTGACTGAAAATTTCATTGTGTAATTGTAAGTTATGGTGATCATGCTAATGACAATAATACTGTATTTTTAAATAATAATGACACACTTTTTTTCGTTTCGAACTTTCATGCTGAATCATTGTGTGAATAAATGAAATGATATACAATAATTTCAAATTGAAAAAACAGTAAAGCAACAGAAAACAAGCTTGTTTTTTTATGTTTTTCTTTTTTTTTGTGTAAATGAAGAGTCAATATATTTAAATATTTTATTGAATAATATAAGTAGGATATTACACTTATTCAAATAATTTAACAATTATTATAATAAAAAAGTAAAAAAATTATGTATACAATTTTAATTTCAATTAATTCATTATTGTTTCGGTTAGGTAAATAATATTTGCATTGGTGAAAGTTTTAAGCACTTATTATTGCTTTAATAAACTTTGATTTTTATTCATTGAGTATTTGAATAACAGTTATATACAGTAAATCAAAGTTGTGCTTGAAATGTAGTTTCAAATATCAAACATTTTATTTCAATATTTATTGTCATTTAATCCATAAACACTGTGCAATCATTAGCTAAAATACCAAAAAGTAAAAGCGATCTTTTTTGTAGAATATATTGTTCAACTTTTAAATAAAATATAATATAAATGTCAAATCATATATGTAAATAGACATTTATTTTAATAAACTAATACTCTTTATGATTCAATCGATGTATTCTTAAAATATAAAAACACGAATACAAAGCTTTACTTTTAATTATGTTAATAATAAATTATTGTGTGAAAATATAATATTTCGCGAAACAAAATAAATTAAAAAATAATCATTTGCCAAATATTCAATGCTCTGTGATAAAATAATAATAATTTATTATATTATCACAAAGTATGAAATACATTTATTTTTGACTTGGTTTTTATTTTCAAATCATGTTAATATTTCATAGACAAAAAATGTGACAATAAATCTATAAATAAATATCAATTAAATGTAATTTATCAAATTTCATATAATCAAGATTGAAATAATGTTAAAGTAAATATCAAAGGTTGATAACTATTTTACATGTATCAAAATATGTAGGATACAACACATTTAACATGTGAATAAAAAAATTAGTTCAGACAAGCTGACGTTAATTGTAAACAAGCATGAAAACTCGAAGTGAGTAAAATTTAAAGTTTATTATGTTAATAATAAGTAATAATTCAAAAAGACAATAACTTTTTTTCCGATAACAAATAATAAAGTTCGATTTTTTGTAACATAATACAAATGTAAGACTCAAGAACAATGATTTGAATGATTTATCAAATCTTGTTATCCAAATAATTCATATTAATTTTTCAACAGTTGTAGATTTTCAACGAATATATAGATTTTTACTGTTTTTTCTGGAGTAGAATATTTTTAGGTACGACAACAATGGTTTAGCTAACTTATTTTTAATTTTGCGGAGTCTACAAAAATGCTATTCGTTGTGATATAACAATTTAATCAAATGAACAATAATGTAACTCACGTTGTCGATGAATAAACTATGTAAAATAATAAATAAAGTAGGCTATATAATATTGTGAATAATTTAATTGGATTTAGTTTAATTAAAATTATTAAACGTTTTTTCGCCAGAGCTTTAACTGCCTTTACAATATCTGTTTTTGACATTAATTTTCAACCAAGTTTTTAAATATGAATTATATTCAGCTTCCGTTATGCACTTTACACATGCTGCATTCATTATTAATCTCCCCGTAAGGAGATGTTCAACTTTTATATCACCTTTTGGTCTGTCAGTTCTATCGTAATCTAACGAACAAAAACCTTCGATATATAAGTAATCACCAATTTCGATTTTTTTGCCTAATAAACCACCTTTCGTTTCAAGCCACCAGTCATGTTGTAATTTCTGTAATAAACAAAAATTGTGTTATTAATTATTACAATTATAGTTATTTTATTATAATTAATTAAATTATTAGTAACATTAATAACAAGTTGCAAATTAAATTAATATAATTACAGAATATAATAACGCATTTTAATTAAAACAAGTTCTTATAACATTTAATAATAGTTAATACATTTGAAATTTAATTAAATAATTAATTTACCAGTTTGTATTTTAAAGGAATATCGTTTGGATAAGCAAAAGGTGGTCGCGTTTTATGTATAACTACTGATCCTGGCACTTGATTTGCTAAGCTATCTGTAAGCCATGGTTTTTTAATAAGAGCAATTTTTAAAAATCGTTCATGCTTTTCATTGATTTTGTTCAATATTGCTTCTTCTTTATCAATATACGTGCGATTATAGTTAACTTCAATTGCTCCTGTTCCATCACTCACTGCAATTAAAATGTATCTTAAATTGTTTAGTTCATTGTTATGTTTACAAATATCAATCTGTAAAAGTAGAATTCCAATTTAAGTTAGTTAACTTCTTTTTGTTAACATTTGTATTTACCACAAAAATATTTAATATCTCAAAAAAACTCATTTGATAACGATAAAGTGTCGGTAAGATAGCGATATCTTAACTTGATACCTTATTATGATATTGAAGAGAACATACATAAAATAATTCACAATTTTTTAAACAATAATATAAAAATGATAAAATAATTTACCAGTTAACTGTAAAAATCGATTTTGTGCTCTCGATCTTATACTAATAACAGTCCCAACTATAGTTGCACAATACATTTTAACATCGGGCATATTCAATGCATGAAATCCAACCTGCGGTTTCATTCTATAGGGAACTAATCTGTACAATTCTTTAATGACAAAAGAGTTTCTGTATCTTTCACCTGAAAAATATTATTTTGTATATAAATGTATGAATATATATATAATTTATAATCTTTAAAGAACAATTAAAACTATACATTTTACTTACATTTTCCATCAACTCCTGGCCATTCTCTTTCACTAAAGCATTTCTTTTGATACTGAACATACCTTTCTTCTCCATAATAGTTTTCTAGTATAACTTCATGATCTGCAATATATATTTATTATTTTATATTATATACATATATATACATTATATTATATACAAAATATTATTATGTACCAATCTAAATATTAATACAATTATTTTATAATTATAAATATATTTATTTAAATTTATTCATAAAAAGTAATCATTTTATAAATAAAAAATATACATATGTTAATATTTGGCTCGGTTTTTTACCGACAACCAAATAGTCATCTCAGCAGATAACAAACCTTCAATATGATCATTCACAGCATTATTATCACACTCTTGCTGGATATCGTTAATAGTAATTACTTCTTGAACCACTTGGCATTCCGTTCTCTGCTTCTTACTTTCTTGTTTCTTTGTTGTTTGTTGTTTTTTTCCAAAACATACATTTTTATTACCTTGTTTATTCGCATCTTGATTTTCTTGTTCGCGGTTTATATTGACATTTTCATTTTGTTTTCTTTTATTATTAAAAATTACCACTACTTCATCTTCGTCATTTTCATTTAATAATTGATTTGCGTTTCTTTTTTTATAAACTTTCGTGCGGTTCATTCTCGTGACTTAAATTTATTTCATTATAATTTGAATTCAACTTATATAGAAAAACAAAAGGAAAACACAACCTCTACTACTCAATGGATTGCAAATAAGAATATAATGTTTTTAAACATACACGGAACAAATTACGAAGTTTCTAATATACTTTGAATAATTTTTAACATTTCACACATAAAAATTATGATTTTGTGTAATGAAAAACATTGTTATAGTTAAACTATTTAAAAATAATAACAAAACGAATACTGTCTAACGTCAGCGTGAACTGACAACTAAGTTGAGTAGCAGGCTCACTTCAGATTTGTGCGAACGAATACCGCGAAATTTAAATTACGATTTGATACATTATTTTCATTTCGTCACATTTGATTTTAGGAATTGAAATTTATTAAAAAATAATTGAGAAGTATACATTTTCTATTATAAAATATTTTTATCCAATGTGCTTAGTTTAAATTGATCTAAATAAAAAAAAAAAAAAAAATAAATAAAAGTACATTTTATTTATAATAAATAATAAATTTGCATATTTTTTATTACTTAAATTAATAAATAAATTAATATGATGGTTTATAATTAGAAAGAAAATATTGTATTATATTTTATTTCATATTTTAAATGACTTTTTAATAAAAATAAATCAATAAGTCCAACATGTTTAATCTTTCGCATAAAATAGAATATTTCTTGAAAAAAAATTCATTTTACACATTATAATTTTTATTCAATTGTACAAACGAAGTTTAAAGTGGGCGTAAGCCGATTATGTAGACATCATAAAATTAAGTCCATAAATTGATGTAACTGAAAAGTATTCAAACTTTGATTAATATTTAATGAATTGATAAATACATAAATTAGTTTTATCGCAGAAAACTAAGTTCAAATATTTATTTTACATAAAATTTATCCAATAAGTATTCATATTTCATCATATTTAATTTATTATTTATATAATTTAATAATAAATTTATATTATAATAATAAATTATTTAATATTTTATTGCACTTTATTCAGAATATTAAACAATTTTAAAGATAAATTGTAAAATCACTCATTTTAGTGAACATTCTTTAAAAGTCAAAGCATTTATGAAAAAAATCTTATAAACTTTACACAATATTTTCAACAAGATAACTTTAACATTTTGACAAAAGATAATAAAAGATTAAATTAAGTTACTTCAATTTTTATATATTTTAATATATGCAATTATAAGGGAGAAAATATCACGGTAACTCTATAAACATGTGAGAAAATATGCTATTAATTTGTACCATTTCTCACAGTAAAATGTTTGTTTGTTACTCGCAGTTCACTCGGAGTAAAAATAAATGTTTATACCGATGGATTCAAAGTTATGATTAAGCGCAGTAATTTTTCATGCATCTTTTGCCTCTATAAACTTCAATCTTTTATAATCAAAGATATCCTAAAAAGTATATATAGTACTTTCATTAAAAATTATAATGTACATAAAAATTGTATATTTTTATATAAATAAAAAAATATAAAATAATATATTATATAAATAAATGTACATTAATAATAATTTCATTCCGTTAAAGAGAAATGATCTTTACTTGGAAATGCGAAAGAAATCATTCGCTTTTCTTTGATGAAATAAAAATTCAAATATTAAAACATTTTTCTCAATCTTTTGTTTGAACGAATGAAAGAATAGAAACAAAAAAGTCGTTCATATTCGTTTAATACATATATTGAACTATTGTTAGAAATATCGTTATTGATATTAACAGTATATATAAAGTAGAATATGTCTTTGTAAAAACAATCAAAATCAAAATCAATTTATGAAATCAAACACAGTAAAAAATATGCAATTTCATTGAAAAACAAAATAAATTTAAAGTTAAACTTAATTACCAACTTCTGCGACATTGTAAAATAATGCTAATGAAAGAGAAAAATGAACTTTCATTTGGAATACATAAATTACTGAATCTTTGTTTATCCTCTCGCAGATCACATGTTTCCTTTTAATTAACTGGATTCTATATCTCATTGGCATTTTCACCAATGCATTTGCAAAGTCCACTTCATAATTGCAAAATCATATGTCTGAAATATGTATTTATAAAGTTAACGATAAAAATAACCCAAATTGAAGTTTAAAATCCACCGCAACAATTAGACATTACATTATAGTATCACGTGTCCACACTGTCACTGTTATCACGATTTAAGCTTTTTTTTCTTTTTTTTTTTCTCATCGTTCCATGCCACAATATCGTTGAATGTAAGGCAAAGGTCGCGTCTGTCTAGTAGCCACAATTATCATATTATACATTGCATTTTCACATAATCACACTCGTCGATATATGTCGAATAAGTTTAAATGCACATCATGACGGTAAATATCAATATTACTCCGTGAAATTCGACACGTTTCACTCCGTCCGACTACGAAAAAAGCATTTAAAAAAGTGAAACTCCGCTATATACGAAGATAATCAAATATCGATATGAAACTGCATTAAAAATTTGCCGTGTGAATTATGGTACAAAGTGTTTATTAAATGTTTTGCTGAATTTTTAGTTTTTTTTTTTTTTTTTCGTGAAATACAAATTTGAGCTTTTCGTTTAGTTGTTGGTCAATTTTTCTAAAATGAATTCGGCAAATTTTTTTTTTTACTTTTATGCATCATTGTTGTACACGTGAATTCCGGCTGGCCTGAAATTTCGAATCCACTTAAAATCGTGCTTTCGACTTTTTACCAAGATTCAACGACGTCAAACGACGAAGAATCTTGCTCGGAATGCTCGCAAAATAGTGTCAGTGTCTTTGAAAGTGACTCGGTGCTTACGGCCGTGCGGGTCGAATATGTCAAACAACAAATTTTAAAAAAGCTCCGACTGACAAAGCCGCCGGAAATTTCGCTCTCGCTATTGTCGTTGCCACAGCCGCTGGTCAATGGACACGTGATTGAATTTCGTCCGGGTGAACCTTATGAGTCCGAAAACCCGGCGGAGAGCTTTTTCGGCAAGACTAATCAAGTTGTCATCTTTCCGGTTCCAGGTGATTTATTTTCCTTCATATAAACCCCCGGGCAAAGTACATTTAATTATTTTGGCAACGTATAACATCGTTATGCGCGAAATTATGAGCTTCAGCTTTAGACGAGATCAACATTTCATATAGGTTTTGGATTCATTTCTGATGAAAGATTGTACGCTTGTTGCTTTATTTTAGCTATTTCAAATCGTTTATTTGAGCATTAAATAAACCTTTTGCAATTTTTAATACTTTAAATGCATTGCAACAATGTTGCAAATTTAATAAAAGAATGAATAAAAAAGAGATTGCAATACAATTTCACTGAAAAAAATAGAAAAAATGTTTGTGACGAAGCAAATGTTGTAATACAAAATAGTAATGTTTAAAATGACTTTTTTTAATCCGGAAAAGGAGTTTAATTTAGTTAAAAAATTTCCCCGTTAATGACTAGATTTTAATATACAATATCTTCTTGTTATATTTAGATAAGTGTTGGATTTTCCAGAATACACATAGGAAAACCCGATACTAAAAGACACATCTTTGTATATTATTATTAATCTCAGTGTTTCAAAGTTCAAGGGAAATTTTCATGCTAAATAGTAATTTAAAAAATTGCATATTCCTAAGAATTTAGTTTAACTTTAAATTATTGTATTCTTACACTTATACTATGTTATTATTAATATAAATTAAGAAATAATTTTTGTAGCATCATTTTAAAATAAAATTAATCATTAAAATAAAAACTGATTAAATCGAATTAAAATTATGCAGTTTGTTATATTTATTTCTACATACATTTATATAGTAATGCAGAAATAAATATATAATTGAGTTTAATCATTGGAATTGCTAATGCAGTTTAACTAAAAATATTCATTTCAATGACATTCTATTTGCTGTTTCATTTTAGATAACGTTGTTCAGATTTGTTGCATTAATTGTTAAATCAGTGCTAAAAAATACTCTTTGTATGCAAAATTTACATTGGATCAATATTAATTGAATTATGTTATAATAAAACTGCCAGTCCTGTTAATCATTTTCCATTTAATTTATTCGTCATTTACTTGCTTTTGCATAACAAGGTTGATTAATGTATCTTTTTGTATATTTAATCACTTTCATACATTTGTGGACAAACTTTATTCACTTAAATAAACTGTATCATTTAATATTTATTTATTTCAAATATAATCCCACAATTCTTAGAAATTACAAAATCAATTATTTGTGCTTTATAGTGATTTAACAATTGTATTGATTTATATTTATCATAATATAATTATAATAATTTATATTTATTTTTTAAGTATTTTGCAATTTTTATTAAATGTAAAAAAAAGTACAAATAAATGTACTTTAATCAAAATTAAAGTAGATGCAATCAATCCTTTTCGGGAGCAAAAAATGCACACATTTAAAAAATGCCACCGGCCAAAATATTGCACTTTCTGAACTCGTTTGATGAAAAGTTTAAATTTTAAAAAGTATATTGAGCATTCAATGCAATTATACAAATAATAACTAATATTCACATTTTTTAATTTAATGATTATACAAAAGTACTTTGTATAAATTATAATTTAATGACATAAAGTACGACTATGTATTTTATAAGATTATATTAAACTCGTACTCATTTAATTAAATATTTCATTACTTAAAATCAAATTATGCATCAGTTTTCGTTGAATATAAAGGAATCATACTCGTAGGATAAATATATTGATATCATTTCAGGAAATAATAAGAAATCTCAGAGGTTTCGAAGCAATACTTTTTTTCATTGTGAGAGTCTAATGAATTTTACATTATCACATTAATATTAAATTGCTTTGGAAATGGTACATGGTCAATTTATTATACATTATAAAAAATTGCACTCAGTAGAACATTTCCAAAAATACGTATAACACAGTTACATTTTTTGTTGAAAAAAATATATATAAATGTATTCGTCTGTCATAGAAATATAATGACTTTTAATTTTACAGTTTAGCGTAACTAATTACTTATTACGTAACTAATAATTTATTACTATAAATTATTAATAAAGATATCAATAAATTATAGGTTTTTCAATAAACAAAAATATTTTTAATAATGTTTATATTTTTAAAAAAAGATAAACATTATTAAGATTTAATTGGCAATACGACATTCATAACAACCCTAATAGATATTAAATTGAGTATTCTATGTCAGTAATACAGTCCTAATTATCACTAATATAATCCGATTAATGCAATCCGATCTGGGCCTAGCCAGGGCCACACTAGAAATGCATGATGTTATACTGAAATGTACACTGTTATAAAATTATTATAAAAACTGTACTTTAGTTGGACCTAATATAATGTATTAATAAAATAATTAATATTTCAGTTTATAATATTGTTCCTACCTTGATTATTTATTATATTTATTTAGTAATTTATCACATTTTCTTAAATGCAAAATTCAACTTCTGTTTTTGCAATTAATACGAAGTATGGGTATTGCATAATTAAGTTATATAATCATGATTATATTTTAATCACGATGACATAACTTGAATGTGCAATTATTTTTTAAAATAAATTATTCTTTATGGATAATATTGATACACAAAATGAAAGATAAATACGGTGCTGTGACACAAAGATATACGTATTCGTTATAAATAAATTTACAATGATTAATAAATAATTAATTTGTGGAATTTTGGAATTGTCTTTAATCTAACTTTTCTATTGGAATAAAATGGAATGTTGTATTATTTTTTTTATTTATTAACACAATTACTTCGTATAGAAATAAGGGAATAATTCAATTTTATACTTTTATAAAAAGAAGATTACATTAATCTTGTAAATTATTGATAAATGTTTTTTTGAAATCCATTTATAATCGTACGATATTATTTTTGAATTTTGTATCTATATTTATAATCTTTATATTGATAACAATTGTTTGACTTTGTGAGTCATAATTAGTCAATCAACATTATACATGAAAAGAAAAATGTCAATAAAAATGGCATGATAGGAAATGAAATTTGCGGAACTATTGTAATAAAAGGATAGATACAACTTTCAGGTGAATTTATTGAAGTAGATGATAAAAATATTGACGTTTTACAATACAAGTGCAATTTCCTGAATAATCAATTTTTTTCTAAATTGCTATTTTGCATTAACATATATAATTCACGGAATATTTTACTGTAACATTTTCTAAGTAAAGCAAATGATATTAAATTGCTTTTATCTTTTTTTTCTAAATTGATTCATTGAGTAAATTTTTTATTGAAAAATTGATGTAATTTTATGGTCGAAATACAGTGATAAAAGATTGTTTGCAGCAAGCATTCAGCACAAATAAGAGTTATCAACATTATCATATTAATTATGAAATTATAGTAATTAATGATTAATAATGGAAAACCAAATGTTATCAGCATCAAAAATATTTGTGTTAATAAGATGGAGATTTATATAATTACTTTTCAAAACCAGGATGTGATAAATAAAAAAATTATCTAATTATTTTGATAAAATAATATCTCGGTCCAAAGAAATGTTGTTAAAAGATTCAGATGTGTACTTCGACGACAATTTTGATAATTAAATATTGATCTTTGGTTGGAACACTAATCTCTTGCAGTGTATATTTATGCAAAATATAATGTAATATTCATTTACATTAAATAAGTCATTTTTTTGTATTCATTAAGGATGTCTTTGAATCATTTATAATTCAAGTCAATTATATTTCTATTTATTTCAACTAGACCTTTCTGTGAGTGTAGTGTGTATAATAATAGATAAAATAAAATCGTAGCAATTGAAATAGCATATACAATATTAATACATATCTGTAAAAGTATTTCCAATCGATTATAATGAAATTATTGACGTTATCCAATTGAAATCTGATTAATACTATTAATTTCACGCAATAAAATCTTTATTAGTTTTTCATATGTGTTTCGCATTCATAATATTTTTTTTCATTGAAATAATTAAATACTCAAATCTAATAAAATGTGCCAGATTTGAACTAGATCAAAGTAATCAAAGCACTAAATATTGAATTTAAATTAAGTTAACTATTTTTACGTCAATTCAACAGTGCAACCAGTTTTATTTGATTGTACAAACTTTTTTAATTTACAATTTTCAGATATAAAACCAAACATGCTATATATATAATATAATAAAAAAAGTGAATAAAAACGATACCACATTTTGAAAATTTTTCTGTGTTTTACAGAAAAATGCAATTATCTACCAAAGTATCAAGTAAACATAGACACAACTGCGTGTTTTACGTTTACCCTCGACGAAAAAATCGAAGATGTAGATGTAACAGCCGCAGAATTCTGGTTCTACAAAAAGTACGATGAAAACGATAAATTCAATCAGTCCTTCATTATTTCCGAAATCGATCACTGGGACCAAACAGGGAGCTTTGAGAAATATACAGTTATGGCCATTTTAGAAACAACTATTCGAGGTACGTCTTAATCTTCTTTAAACAACTTCATTAAACAACTCTAAATGAATTAATTAAAACATAATCCCTTATAAAATAAAAAAACGAAAGAATTTGCGGTAAAAATGTGAAATTACAGGATTTAATTTTGAATGCAAATTTGATTAAAACTTAAATATTGTATGAAAAATGTGCATTTATTGATTTGCATTTGCAGAAGGATGGGTGAAAACCGATGTGGGTTATGTGGTGAGTCACTGGGTGAAGAAGCGTGAAAAAAATCACTACGTGCAAATAGATTGCGATACTTGTGCGACAAAACGTAGCAGCGGTCCGATATGCGGCCTTCACGAGGACGAAAATTCGTTGAAGCCCTTCATCGTGATTCACACAGTTCCACTGCCGCACAAAAAGCGAACACGTCGTTATTCCGACTGTCTTCCAGGCATGAAGGAGTGCTGTCGGGACAAATTGTACATCAATTTCTCAAGCATCGGCTGGAGCGATTGGATTCTCCATCCAAGTGGTTACCATGCTTACTTCTGTCGGGGTTCATGCTCTTCGGCGAGTTCGCTCACAAGCGCCTCGCTTTATAACAACGTGATAAGGGTCAGTTTATGCAAATATATACATTGTACCGGCGTTATCTTTAGCCTCCAATGATAATGCATAATCTACATTCAATATTCAATTTTGCTAATTAGGTAAAGAACAATCAGAATTTTATTTACTTTACCTAATTACTCAGCATAGACTAAACAATCGTGCTTTTTAATAAACAAAAAAGAAAGAAATAACATTTATCTAAACACATTTATTTCACATATATCTTATCTATTGTTCATTTATTATATTTGATCTCACGCAATTGTTCAACGTCTAGTCAAGAACATTTTTCAGTCTCAATTTTTAATTGTCGATATGTATCTTATAATATAATTATTATTAAGAGGTAATGATAGATCATTAATCATTATTATTGCTTCGTTTAAAGAATATTACATGTCAAGATATTTTTAACAATGAAACGGTTTGTTTGAAGGAAATTCTAATTTGCAAATATCATTTAAGAAAATATTTGATGTCATAAAAACTTAGAAGTCAGTTGATACGTTTGAAATGAAGTCTTAACATGTTTCACATTATCGGTAATAATATCCTAACAAATAATTGAATTTGATATTGATCAGAGAGACTTAATACGACAACATAACTTTCTACCTCGAGACGCGATTAATCTAGTTAATGGTTTATTTTATGACTTTTTAACTTGATTACCTGATTTTTACATGCACAGCTCTGCGTCAAATCCTTTTTATTCTCTTATTCTTTCTACTTTTTATTCAATATTCCTGACTTTTACATGACTCGAAATAATTTAAATTATCTTATTTCAAGAACTGTCATAAAATTACATTATTTAGTTATTATTTCAATCTTTTATTTCATATTTCAGAGGAATGTGTTAAATTATTGTACAAATATCATTACAAAGTGTTAATAGAAATATCTTAATTTATATTATAAAGCTTTGTAAGCAAATTTTTTTAAAAGCTCGAATAAGAATTCGAATAAAACATTTTATAGATAATCACGCAATTAAGTAAAAATTGCAAGGTTTACATTATTTCTTACGTTCAACCATTTAGCAAATTGATCGAAGCTACACACTAAGAAAAATAACTTACAATAAATTACTGTTTAAACAGTAACTTGATTGCAGAATTCCCATTAACCGAATAAATTCTGTCAAAAATTGGAAAATTTACTTTCTGTACACAAATTTTTATTGACTTTTTCAAGAATTTGTGTGCATGAAAGGAAAATTTTTACTGTTTTTAACAGGAACTTTCATGTTAATGGGAATTCTGTGGTCAAGTTAATGTTTAAACAGTAATTTATTGTAAGTTATTTTTTCTTAGTGCAGAGAAAAAGATTGAACAATCATATCAGAGCTTAATTAACGCAGATTAACATCTGAATTATAATTCCAAATATCTGCTAAAGATAATTATTTGAACACTTATAAATTATTTAGTCTATTATTTAACCGTTATTTCAGTTCTGTATTATGGAACAAAACACAATAAATTCGTTAATACATTGAATGTATAAATAAAAAAAAGGTTACAATTGGTTTTACTCGTTTTTTGTTATTGTGTTTTTATGAAATACATTAAAAATACTCTAAATACATTTTAGTGAAACATTTCAACCGGAAATAATTAAAAAACGAATCATTTTACAAATGTTTCACTATAATATTCATATTATAGTGAAACATTTATATATTCATTTTTTTATGACTTTAAAACACTTGAAAGCACCAATCGAATATTGAGTACATTCATTTACACAGTCGCAGGACATATATAATAAACACCAGAGTCGTCGGATGTAATTAGCACATAAGATAATGTAGGTTGAAAATACAGTATTTATACGACAAAAAACTGCTAATAATGCAGTGAATGTGTCAATAATTCTAATAATATAATTCTAATTACATTATTATATGAATTATCAAAGAAAAAAAAAAGAGAAAAAAACCTCAATGAAAAACAATTATTTTCTAGCGTTCATTTGATTGATGTATATAATGGAATAAAACATTTTACCGTGACTTTTATATTGAATATGGTATAAAAAAACAATTAAAACATTTTTTTGTTATAGAGACTGATGGCAAAGGAAAAGAATACAAATCGGCGGCGAAATGATATTATTCCCTGTTGTTCTCCAACTCAATTATCAACGCTTCAGTTACTTTATATTGACTCCAATAACAGTATCACACAAAAAACTCTACCGAACATGGTTGTTGAAGCTTGTGGTTGTTTATAAATTTGATTGAATTATATTTTTCAACCATAATTTGTAGCTCTACTTCGACTGAATGATTATAAATCTATTTTCTATTTTCATTATTTAACATTCTTCGTCAAACATAAAGGTAATCATTGTTTTTAATCACATCCCTAGTAAATTCTGAAACCGGGTTGAAGTAGGGGCCTGATTAGTCATCCCGATTGAGCCCCAATGTGTGTGACATTGTGCACCTGCGTGGCCCCGACCGAATATTCTAAATAAAAATCAATAATTGAGCTCGATTGGGGCCATGCCATATTCCGCGCTTAATTTATTTAAATAAAAGAACCAGGTACCAGTAAGGTATTCCGGTCAGGTCTTGGTCAATTATGACATTTAAAATAAAAGTCATTTTGGGACCATATATTTAACTAAAGTACCCAAATTGAGGTCCAACCGGGACCCAACCCGGGGCAGGACTTTTTAAATAAAATATAGAAATCTGATTATACACAAACTGCGCTGCAATGTGTATACCTAATCAGGCCCCAACATGGATTTCATGTTTCATCCATATATATTTTATGGTAACTTCAATATTATCCGGTCGGGACCCAACCAGAAATCCAGTTTAAGATATTTTTCACGCGTATACTCGACTGGAGCCCTTCCATTGCCCAGCGTTACAACCGAAGCAGAGCCTAGATTGATTTCCCGACTTGGCCCCATCGTCACACCGGCAAGTTACTGTGTTTCAAATTAAAACTTAACTTTATCGGGGTTACTATGTTTCTATCAATTTGGGGCCCGATTTAAATTTACTTGGGATGTCATTTGAATGTTATATAATAATAATAATATATATTGTAACCATTTTATATACTTAAAGCTGTTTATACTTACAACAAATGTATTTAACAAATAAATTAATTCCTCGTCGGATGTTATTACAAATTAATTGAATGTTTTCATGAAAACTTATGCACTAAGAAAAATAACTTACAATAAATTACTGTTTAAACAGTAACTTGACCACAGAACTCCCATTAACCGTATAAATTCTGTCAAAAACTGGAAAATTTACTTTCTGAACACAAATTTTTATTGACTTTTTCATGAATTTTTGTGCATGAAAGGAAAATTTTTACTGTTTTTAACAGGAACTTTC
>JABFPJ010001014.1:0-29921 GCA_022817425.1 Gryon sp. ZL-2020 | reverse complement strand
TACATATCGCAATTTTATATAGCCTACGACACTTTCGAGGGTTTCAGCTAGTTCCTCTCAAAATTTGAACAAAATCGGGTCGGTAGATTTTGCGTGATGCTCGAACAAACAAACAAACAAACAAACATACTTCCATATTTATATATATTAGTTAGATATTAGTTAGATATATATATATTAAGAAATACAATTAGTGTGACATTCGTATTTGTGACATAATTGTAGGGACCCATTCAGTTGCTACGGAAATTAAATCTATTCACTTTACAATTCGAAAACAAATTTTTATGTAGGAAAAAAGCGAATAAGAAAAGCGGGCATTCAAAGCTAAAATTATAATAATAATTGCAAAATAAATCAAACAGTATTTTAATTATGTGAAGTGCCTAGATTGAAAACTGGCTAAGTCCATTTTAAATACAAATTTTTTAAATAAAAGAAAATATAACTTTTTGTAAAAAATACGTAATTATATTGGATTCTAATGGTACTTTAAAACAGAAATGTTAGTTTTGTTACTATTTTCTTCTAAAACATAAATATAATATGATTCAAATACCAAAAAATGATTGCAAAGTTTATTTGACTTTTTCTATAAAAAGTTAATAAAATTCATTAAATTGAGATGTATTTGAAGATGCTGAGAGGTAATTATGTATACATTGTAAAGAAAAAAAATTTTTTTATATATGTAACTTTTGTATACTTTTCTTAAATAATATTATAATAACTTTTTGATACCGAAAAACGTACTGTTTCTTATTTTGAAATAACAGTTTATAATTACTAAATTACATCTTAAGTTATCATAAAAATTGCATTACTCAAATAACACATATTATATACTATTGCCCGTATTCCCCGACTAGGACGTATTTTTTTTAATTGTTATTAATTTTTAGTATAACTATATAACAAAGTATATTGTTTATTAATAATTAAAATTTAAATAGTTTCCCCTACTTAGTTCTTTTCTTAAAAAAAAATAATGGGATGAACGACATTTTTGCCTATTTAATGTTGCTTCGTTATTTAAATAATTACTGTGTTTTTATATATAAAGGCGAAACAGTTAGTTCTGAACTTCTCGTTAATTATCGAAGCTTCATCAATCATAAGAGAAATAAATGATTCATTTATCATCATCTTCATTACAAAAAAATATATTTCAGAAAAAAATCTGCGTGTAAGCATTTTTATGCTTACAGATTCACGTACAATACGAGAAGGACTTACAGTAATGTATTGTTATGTTCAATTATTATATGAATAATATTTAATATCTAACTTTTATTACTATAATCAAGTACATTCCATACGATTAATTTAATATACAAATTTTTATAATAAATTTAAAAAATGAGCTTTTATTTTATCTAATCCAACATTCATATTCTGCTTGAAAGTTTCAGTATCTTGCAATTTTTACAATCTATATTCCATTTTCAGTTTATTTATCCTAAAACTTTATTTTGTTTTTGAAACTTATTTCGATTTCATTATCATCTATGTAAATCTTCGATTACATGCACAACATTTTGCATTGCAGGCCTTCTTCCATCCGCTGCCATTTCTTCAACCCTCTTTTAGGTGTATCTCATCTATAGTTCATCGCACTGTTCAACAGAATCTTTTTTCTTTCATTTCTTAATATTCATTTTATTATTCGACTTAACCTCTTTCAATTTATTTAATACAGAATTCGGTCTTACATTACCTAGTATAATCGTTTTTTAAATCTATTTTTCGACTTTGTATTCATTATTCATATTTTTTTTATTCTCATATTTTTTTCAGCTTTCATTCATCTTCTTTTTACGGTTTTTTATTTAAATACATGATTTATAAAAGTGTTGGATTAAATTAGAAATTTTTAAATATAAATTCATATTCTACTACCGTGAAATTCAATTCAATTCAATTGTAAAATATCCCTCCAATTCATTTATATTTGATAATGTAAAATAATTTAAATTTACGGAAATTAAATTTAATAAAACTTATCAAGGAATCATAAGCATCGAGGTTAAGAGACGGCGAATCATTAAATCTAATGATAATAAATATAATAAGCAACTTACAATCAGAAGTTTATTCCTATAAATATTATAGATCGTAAGGCTAGTAAAAACTATGTCTCTTACCTGAAACAAATAAGACATAACATTAATTTAATTATTTATATCATTAATTATTATTATTTATTTAAATGTCATTTTTCACAGCTATTATATGTGTATAAGAGTTGAATAAACATTAAACTTTGTAATTTTCAGTTAAACTTAACTTATTTTATATATGTATAGTTTTTTCTTTATTCATAGTTAATTATCTCGATTTTAAATCGACTGTGAAGTTGATAGGTTATTTCGAATAAGTGAATGTTCACTTATTCAAATTTAGAGAGAAAAAGGAATATAATTTGTTCTTTATACACGAATTGCTGTAAAAGATACATATTTTAGAAATGAATGTGTTTACGTTGTTATAATTGATTAAGCTGTGTCCGCAAAAATCTTATTTGTGTAATTATTTATAATTAAGTTAATAAATTCTAAATATTTTCTTTACTTGGCCAAAACATTCTAGTGTGTCTATATATATATGAAATAATTGTTAATGTAATATAATACATGTTATATATTTTATTATGTCAACCCCATCAGATAAATTATGTACATTGTTTGAATATTTTATTTTTATAGTCGTTAACAAATAAAAGTAAAATTATATTTAGTTATATTTTTTTAGTTTATATTCAATAATAATAAAGAAAAATCACGTTGCCAGCTCCTATATCACAAACTGCTATTTCTACGTTCGATAAAATAGTTTATTCTCATTTATCATTCAAACATCAGGAGTGTTATAGCACATAAAACAACGTTATACCACAAATCGTTGTTTGAACATTTACTTTAGATATTGTTCAATATTTTGTTTAAAAATCATCTATGTTGCAAAAAGTTTGATTATGTGATGTTAATGAAATATTGTATCCTTTTATACATAGGTGTGTTAAATTTTTTTGTTAAGTATTTATTTGTATTTAAAATATATTGCTATACATGTCAGATAATATCTTTGCGAATACATGAATGAGCAATGGTTTTACCCTTAACGTTTTTATAAACTATTCATGCAGTTTCTGGCAAGAATCCAATTGTTACTTTTATAGGACGAAATTGATTTAAAAATCGACACATCTATTTAATTCAAAAATAAACCGTGCTCTAAATTGAAAAAAGCTTTAATAGGTATTATAAATTTTGTAATTTATCAGGATTCCAACAATGCGATATTGCCGACGAAGTTAATACTACTGAAGATAGCATAGAAAGTAATGAATAATATTTTAACATATTATCGCATGTGTATGATAATCACATGAAAGAGAAAAGTTGAAGTTTTTATTTGCGCAACCAGAACAATAAATTATTTATTCAAAATATTGTACATGCAAAAACAAATAAAATTACAATTTATGTCTTGTTTTTCATTCAAATTATTATGAAATTGCATAATATATAATAGTAAAACTAATTTAGATATTTTGCATTTTGTAATAAAAAACAGCTGCCAACAAATCACACAAAAGAAGTACAGAAAGCTTTGGAAAATAGTTACACAAAATATTGGTTTATTATCAAGATGTGTGATAAAAAAGTAATATATACTAAATTAATATTGGTATATTTATAATAATAATATTGATTGGTTTATATTTGGAAACTAAAAACACCTGCATTAAAAATAGGAAATGCATGTCGAATAAGATTGAAATAAAGAAGTTAGACTTAAACATGAATTTTAAACTAGTATTAGATGACGAAACGATAAGGCTTATATAGCATCTCCTTTGCACTTTACACATTCATGAAGCAGCGTCAAAGGTCGTAAAGATCGCAATGTTGGTCTCGCGGGAGTCAGGCTAAACCATGACCCGTTTGTTTGCGGTAACTCTAAAACAATCCATCACAGTTCGCCGGCAGCCAAATCCCAAGAATCGATTTCACTAACCACGACGTTATATATATGTGCGATGTATACCTATATAGGTTCATCAATACATATATTGAATACATCAGTCGGAGCAATCAACGTTCTACCTTTTGATTAATTGCATTTCAATAACCAAGTTTGTCTTTGGTATCGCGGTTTCGTCTCGCACTGCGACGAGACAAGGAAAGGTCGCGCGGGAATCAAGATTGGTTGGGTTTCGTCACGTTCGCAAGCTTTGATTAATTGCATGTCGAAATGATCCAGTTTATCTACGACGCTGAAATTCCTTGGCAGACACGGTTCGCGAACATCATTTCTAGCACGATTGGAAATGTTGTTCAATAACAGTGTATAAAAGATGGTTAAAAAATGATGATAAAATTCCCTCGTGAAAATTATTAATATTAATGCACACGTGATGGACAAACCACCGCCTCTGCTGCAAGTCGCATCTGTTCATTATCAGTGGATAATGAATTGCCGAGCGAATTTACAAGAAGCACTGTAATCCCATTGCTCGATTTTGATTAAGTTGCACAGAAAAGAGATAATCATTTTGCATAAAAATTTAAATTAATATTTTAAACTATTCGCAGAATCACATTACTTTGTGATAGCAAAATAATAACGTTTAGATTTCATAAATGCTGGAAAATGATCATGAGTCTTCTCCACAATATTGCAAAATGTAACTATAGTAATTTGGCAAATTTTATTTTATAATTTAATTGTCAAATGTATTTTTCAATTACTTTTAAAGAAATACCTTAGTAAATATTACAAGACATTTTATTAAACACGTGACGAGAGTGTTTTTTGAACGATAACTGATATATTTTAGACACAAATTTCCAAATTTTTTGTTTAAAACTTTAGTGATTTTTTGCAAATTTTTAATCAATTTTTACTAAGTCACATTGTATAGTATATATTACGCAACAAGGGAGATGAGATCGGGAATTCGTTTTCCCGAGCAGAGTTTACAAGCCGAGCCGAAGGCGAGGTTTGTAACCGCAAGGAAAACGAATTTCCGATCATCTCCCATGTTGCGTACTATATTTTTCGTTACGAGGAAGGGAAAAAGGCCATTTTCCTAAATCTCCCTAGGGAGGGAAATGCCATTAATATAAGCCCGAGTAACGAAAAATATTGTGCCTAATTTATATTTCATACTTTTATGATATGGCCACTTTACCGACAACGGTCCAGTAGCCGCATGGTTAAAGTATCTGATTAGCAAACCGTAGGTACCGAGTTCGAAACTCAGAAAAGACATTTTTTTATAATGTAGAATTTATTTTACAAAGCGGAAATTGTAAAATTAAATCAACGTCTTCTCCCGTCACAACAACAATCAAATTCCCAGTAATATTTACTAAGTTTTTTCTTTACGTGTATTATTCCACATGTTCTAAAATTTATTAATTAATCCAAACATAAAATGTTCTCAAGAGTATTAAGTTCATGCATTTTTAAAGCTTCTGTAATAATAATGATAAGTGATATCGTCACTTTTGTTGTACTATTTGTTAAGAAATGAAACTTTAAAATAACTTGGTGCTGACGCTTCGAGAAGAAAGGAATAACGTAAATCGACAAGTTGGTATGTGAAAATCTTCTGTTTTACGAAATTTATGCCTCATAGAGTTCAGCAGTTCGTCGCAGTCGCTACGGCTTTCTTTCGCAGCAAAGTGAATTTACGGTAAAAAGGTAAGGCTGTGGTTGGAAGCGATAATGGGGTGAAGTTTCCTTTCACGCACAACGACGTCGATTTGTTCTTCAAGCAATAGGAGGAAAAACTGAGAGTGTGAGTGAAAGAAAAAGAGAAGGCAAGAGTGCTTTACTCGTCTCGATCTTTTTCATAGTGACACAGGCGAGCGACACGAAGCAGAAGAAAAGGAAAAAAATATATCTGGCCAATACTTTGAGCGCCGTAAAGCTCACGGTAAACGAGGTAAGAATGTCAAGGATAATGTCGAGCGAACCACACTCGTCAAGTGTTTCATTACACCCACCTTTTTCATCGAATTATATTAACGCTTGAAATTAAATCCACAATCTTTTCCTATGCAATTTTTTCTCTTTGTTAATCATTATAGAATGTTAATTTTATTTAAATTTATTTTCAAAATTTTTAATTGTACTTTTGTCATTATTATTATTAAATTATTTTTATGACACTCCATGTAAATGACTCTCAAAATGAGTTTTTATTATAAACTTGATAATACAAAATGAACGTACGACATCAAATGGAAACTGACATATGTTTTCGAATATTTATCTGACTCGAGAAATTCGTGCTCGTATCTGCAATGTATTTTAATTTAAACCGTAGGTCACGTCAGAACTGCTAACGTTTTGCTTTTTGTTTTTCAGTTGTACTGTCTTTCCGTTTCAATTTCGTGCAAAAACTGCATTTTCGCTCAAAGTTAAATGCTTATAAGCCTGAGTGTTTAACGATCTACCATCGATAACGAAGAATAAAAAAATGTGCCGAATCGGCTTTGATGCATCAGATAATCTAAAACAAAAGTTTTGTTCACTGGCGAACTAGTTTTCTCAGATCGAACAACTATGGTAATGTATTCCAATTGACGTTTTACTTTGCTGCTACGATGTCCGTCAAGCCCAGACTTTTTGAACGCAAGGTTTACGATGTCGAACCGCCAGTAGACAGATAGCTCTTTAATTAAGTCTCTCTACCAGTATTACAACGCCGAACGGCTAGACTTAATTGACAACTACATTTCAAGAATGAAATACTAGGTTTAAAAAAATCTATATAATCGATCATGTGTTTATCTTTCAAGATAACGAAAAGCAAGCTGAGAAATGTATCTTTTCAAAGGTTTCTCAATGACATGTTATTTTTATTTAATTAATATGAACTCTTCTTTACTTTAAATGCCTATTAACGTATTATATATAATCTTTTAACACATTGTTATAATACAATATTTGAATAAAAATAATATATACACCTGATGAATATATTCATCAGGTCTAATGTTTACTAATATATAAAAATAAAAATATGTTTGTTTATTTGTTTGTAAAAGTATCACATTTACAGTAAATGATAGCTTTCAAAACGATCTCAACATGAAAAATCTGTCAACTTCAAGAATTAATATAGACTGTATAAGTATTTAATGTATTGATTTGAAGATGTTGATATGTGATTTTACATAAACTCCTATAAACGTATTTTAATAAAAAAAACTGATCGAAAAATGTGGGAAAACATTTGTTACTTCAGGGCCAATTTCACATCAAGTCGATAAAATATTCTTGAAGTTCAGATCCGATTCATGTGAAGATTCTTGCTAGTTACTGAAAGTGGGCAGGTGCTCAAAATATAATTTCCCTGGGATAAATCGGCGCAAAGTCTCACTGAACAACCATAAATTTCTTTGCAGTCTTCTTTCCTTGCAATATTCTACCAACTTTCTACCGTTTTCGTTAAATCCATGAAATCCCTTCTCTTTCTTCTTTACATCGCTCTACGTGCGGCCCTTGAGTTACAACGATCCTCGACTGTTCTGTGAAGTTACCGCTCGTTCGAAATCGATAGCGAATATGTTCGAACAAAAACCTTCTACAGCCAAACTTTGTAGCAGCTTTTGCCGCGATGAAAGAACCAACGTAAGCGAGATAGACAAACACAGAAATTGAAAGAATAGGCTGCCGAGTGGCAGAAGATGAACGAACTGCTGAGCAACTTCCTGAGTTTTTTTCCACCGGCGAAAGGCCAAATTTTACGCAAAGTTCTTAATACAGGACGAAACAAGCAACGCTGACGATCGCAGAAAAAGCAACAAATGTACGGAAAACAGCTTTTCGTAAAAAGTACACTTTGCCGTCCGCTATAACGGGAGAAATAAGTGACACATCTTGACGGTGAAATAGAATTGTAAAACTTATTACCAAAGTTAGCACACGAATAAAACTCGATAACAAAAATGTCATACGAGCAGTTATGTCACATGTAGGTGAAGGATAATCAAAGAATATGTTCACAACAAAACAGGCGCGTAATAAAAGAAATTGGAGTGTTGTATGCAATATACTGAATTCTATTGATTTTTAAATTATTAAAATCAATTGTGCAAAGTTTGAAGGTTCTCATGGTAAACATGAAGCTGCATCTTACAAATCCTGTTAGTGAACATTTTCAGAAAATCATGATAATTCTTAACGCGTCAGTGCATTTTATTGTCTAAATGACAGAACTTTCGTGTTCGGTCGCGATCTTCAACTTCCGCGATGTAATTTACATTTGAAAAGTCAGTAGAGTTACGCGAAAAACAGTCTGAACTGTGAAAAACGTCATACATGAATTGCAGTCGTTTTATCTTACTTAATGTAGCAAAAAGGCAAGCCATTATGCTGTTGGAAGTGATTTCCCCACCTGACAATGCCAATAAATCGTTGACTTGTGTGATAAAAACAAATCAGTCAGTCAATTTTTCTTGTTCACTTTTGTATATCACTTTTATTTAGAAAAATACATTAGTTTATTTCATGTTCAATATATATATATTTTTTATATTTGATTAGAAAACAACATTTATACGACTATACAGCAGCTTAGATGTTGTTTCACAACAGTAAATTGAACAATTGTGATAACTCATGAGTTTCTGAGGAAACTATACTTACGTAAATTTTAGAAGTTGTTTGTTTGTAACATTAATTTTCTTTGTTTCAGAGAACAAAATGAACAGGCAAAGATGTACTGTTCGAAAAATCATCTATTTAACTAATGTTACAACAGAGTCGCTATTTTACAAAATGCGACAGCGAATAAACTGTCAGAGAGTATGCCGAATGTACAATGGTATTTGCACAACTAAAAGCACCAAGAAGAGAATGACAAAGGACGTTGGGATTGCAAGGAATTTTAAGCTGATGCAAATCTCAACGAGGCGCGTTCATTAACGTATTCGTAAATGCTGTTTCAATGGGGCTATTTACTCAACAAATCACTGTACACGTACAACGATTCTCTGTAATCGTTGAATATCTTACTTTATCTTTAGTTTTATTTCATGCAATTAGACCTAATTGTTCAAATTTAATTCACGTAGCACTTCTCTGTCAAAACTTTCCAAATTAATCAAACATATGATCACTGTATGTTAACGCCATTACTCAGTAACAAATGAACAAATGTAATGCACAAATATTTCTAAATATTTGTATATAACTTTTCAATAAAATAGTTTCTAATTATTTTCACTGAGCCAAATCAGAATTAAACAAATACTTTATAAGTTATAATGTAGCCTTAAGTTTTAAACATAAAATGTCATAATTTGAATATAAAAGAGTTTGAACTATTAATAATACGCGCAGAACTGTTTCTTCATTAAACTCCAAAAAATAGCGCAATATGGATTGTTTGTTACGAACTATAATTGGGATTTTCTCCGAAAATTCTGCAAAGCCCCAAACTATGCTTCTTGGAATTCACTTCGCAAAGCACAGAAGTAGTTTCCAAGAGGCGTCATGGTGGTATCAGTGCACTTAAGATCTTGCAAGTGCAGATCTCTTGTGCAGAGAAAGCAAGAGAGACGCAGTAGTAAAACGAGAAAGACAGTTTTGGTTTGGCAACGAACAGGGTAGGTCCGTGGTGACGTTAGCAGCGATGGTAGACTCATACAGGGTTGAATATTCATTCGCGTTACATATGGATCAGCCCTCTGAACGCCGTTCAAGCTAAGAGGAAAAGAGCTCTACGACGTCTGCTACGAAGATATTGTAAGGGCAGAATATTACGTCTTTAAAGAACCATGCTGTTGCGAATCCAATACAAAAAAGAAGAAAATATAGCATATTTTTCTTCTCCAAAAATATTTAATTACATCATGTTTATTTATTATTCTATTTAAAATTTTAAAAGTTGTACTTAAGTTTTAAGCAATATCAATATCAATAATATTGGACATTCTATAAGTATAAAAAACTATCCAAGACTTTTGATTCTGATTATCGATGAGTACTCGACAAGTTCAATCAAAGAAAGAAACCTCTTTTGCTAAGCGACTATTTCGTTCATTTCCGGTCTCGAGAAGATCCATTTGCAGTCGGCTAGTCGCCTCGAATTGAAGAACCTTCCTTCCTGGAATCGAGAAGTATTGTGCCACGTAAACGCTCAGCGCCCCATCCCTTATATCACATCCGTCGAGAAGTCCTGTCGTCCATTCGTCACAACGTCGCTCGGTTTACATTACTCACCGCTACTGAAATAAAGCTCAGCATTCAAGGTGGTCATTAGGACGTCGCAATTATCTCTGTTCTATGCCGAAGTGATTGATAATAGAGTACCTATTTCGACAAAAATCGTTTTACTTAGCGAGTCTCGGAATTCCATTAGCGATTCGGGAAATGAAACTTTATAAAATGTAAAATTAATTTACCAAATTAAAGCTCATTTGTTTAGCACATTGAAGACATTGATGAATTTTGTCGGATAATAGAAAAACATTTTATTTATAATGCTTGATATATTCTCTTTCAATTTTCATGTTAATGGAACGCATAATTTCATAACTCCAGTAAGACAAAAAATGGTGTCAAAGTCAAGTCTGGTTTAGTTTCCAGTGAAGACGTAACGAACTTCCACAAAACTGAAATGACACTAAAGTGGATAGAGCTTAGATAAATTTTATCGTCCTCAACGCGAAGATTACTTTAGAATTTATAACCATTGAGAAACTCGAGGTGAAGCAGACCTACTAAATCTTTGCGATTATCACTGTGATTCTTATACCCAAGATGATAGTAATGGCAATGCAAGTACGTAACGTTGGTAACAATCTCATGTAAAACAAGTTATATTTTACTACACACATGCTTTGCTGACCACATATTTAGCTATGTAATTGAGATTTTATGAATGCTTAACATATTTTATTAACGGGACATCAAAATTTATAATTTGTAACAACAATGTATATGGTTTATATTTTTAGAACTATAATATATTTCAAATATTGACGAAACTTTATAATATTATAACACTCTATTACATATTCTCAATTTAAAAAAGTTTAAGTTTAACATATATTATTTATAATTAAGATTATAGTATAATATTATAACTTAATTTCACAGTAAGTGAATAAGAATATAATCCAATTTTTCAAAATTCAATTTGAATTATTCTACTAAAATAATTTTGGTATTATTCAATTGATATAATCATCTTTCTGAAGAATCGATTCATTGTTATTATCTTCTTATTTTGAGTCACTAGCAGATTGAACAATGGAACATTTATACATTTACGTTATTATAATTTCTTTCCATTATTCTTAAAAGTGCAAAAAGTGTTTTATTAATACAATTTGATGAACAAGTTATATAATTAAAATCAATTATACGGTAAAACATATAAGCAGTTGTAAAAAATTATAAATAAACTATTTGAACATTGAACTAAAGTATAGTGAACAGTTCAAATTATTATTATAATTAATAAAAAAATATATTATGTAAACATTATTTTTGTAATTATCATTTAAAGATTTTTTGTTATTTAGACATCGTTCAAGAAAATGAAGTGAGTTTTATGTTTTATAATGGAAAGTTGTACAACGAATTTTTTTGAAAATTACAAATGTTTAAAAAAGCTTAATTGACAAGGCTAATAATTAGTTTCATTCAAATAATTATAATCACATTCTAAAAAGCTTAATGTTCGAACGCTTAGTATTATTCTGACGTTAAAAGCAGAGAGTCGTCAGTAAATCGCAGTTAAAAAACTTAACCGACGGATGGCAGCACGTGCCTGCTTCTAGTTTATGGATTGCCAGATTAAATTGAAGTAATTGTACTTTTATGAATGAATGAATTTATTTTTTTTAAATCCAATATTATTGAGAACTTTAAACAAAACACTAATTAAAAGTAATAAAATAAAAAATTACTTATTACTGATAGTGTTATTAAACTTATTTACATTATTCACATTTTACTTTGACATTTGAATTTGCATCAACATCCATTATATAATTATTGTTGTCAGTTATGCTGACCTTAATTTTTCAATATATTATGAAAATAACTAAAGATGTATTGTGATGTATCGTCTTGTGGTTTGTTATATTGTTAACAAAAAATGTATATACATCAATTATTTGAGTAACTGTGGAATTTTATTCATTAAACTTGCTTGACTATAGACATTTGAACATGGTCCAAGTAATTTAGTTGCTAAATTTTCTTCGAATGCTTGGTTCAAATTTATTCAGACATTTCAACTTGTCAACATTTATAACCATAATTTATTATATTGCAACTTCAATTTTGCATTAAATCATTAAATTTATAAACAAATACGTGGTGAATTATATTTGCAAGTAAAAATTTGTTTGTGACATTCTATTCATTCTTAATATTAAGTCTTGATTCAATATCAATATTAATTAAAAAATGAATTATCTGCATTTTAGATTTATTATTCATAGCCATAAATCTTTGTAACTGCTACCGATCAATAATTCCATATCCTAAAGTCTGCAATTACTATTCCGTCATTTACCATATAACATATTTTCGTTTAGTTAAGCTTTTTATTTAGCAGAAATAACAGAATTTTGTACCATCCTTTGATTTTCGGTCAAAAATAATTTTAGTATACTGAATTACGATTGTTCCACGTGACAGAATGCAAAGAATTGCACACAAACGTACGTTATTGTGGTGAATTGAGGAATCTCGTCCTGTGCATAATATTTAAACTTAACGTACTTTTGCACAGAAGAATATCGTTGAAACGTAGATTTCAAATAATATCGCTATACTATTCAAATGAGACAAAATTTGTTTTTCATGATTATCTTCTCCCTCGGTGACTTTAATTGTACATTTTTACAAAGTCTATCGGCAACCCAACGAAAATCCCCGACTTTTGCATACACGTCAAATATAATTCTCCGACAAAATAAACTTGCCAACCAAATTTCGAAATTCATAACCCGACTGTTAGCAGTGTACATAGCATTCAAAACATCCGTCTTTTTTGATATTAAAACGAAATTCCAAGGATAGTGCGCGTATCGCGGCTATAAAATCAGCTTATACTTCTGAATAACGAAGGACGAGGACATGGTTGCTAGACCAACCGTAACATAGTATTAACATACATCGCTGTATTTGGTCAGTCAAAGTACTCGCGGTTTTTAATTTGACGCATATTTTTCCGCGTAAATAATAAAACGTGATTCGACCGTCATTACGTTGTTCCAATTATAATAACTCTTTAGACTTTTAAAGTAGTGTTTCCTTTGTTTTACTTGCAAGCACATGTCATGGAGATATTAAATAGATACACATATGACAGATGATTAAATATACAATTTCGTTTGAAAGAGTTGCATATGTTATAAAAAATTAATTAAGAAATCTCGAGTTTTGCAGCTACCTGCAATTAAACGTTGTTTTTAATTGTTCTGCATATGATATTGACGAAGCAATTATAACTGCCATTCATTTTACAAATATACGAGTTCGGATTATATCTGTTATAATGACTTTCTAACACGAGATCAGTCGAAAAGTTGTTCAAATAATTTAATCGTTACTAGATTTATGCATTCTTCAAAGCACGCAAAAATTTTTCGTTCTTTCGCATGATATTCTGATAGCATATTTTGCTATCGGTCCGACGTATTATTAAGAAAAAAAATGTCTATAGTTGACCTATTTAATAATAAAAACTGACAAAAAATTGTTTGTGTTTTGTAACTATACCGAGAAAAATTTAATAAGGATTTGTTCTAACTTTCTATGAATATATTTAATTATTGCAAGACATATTACAAGAATCTTGAAACATTTTGAAAACAAATTTTACTATAAAGTATAATAAGAATAACATTTCTTCGAATTGTTATAAGTTGCTACTATTCATAGCAAATATTGTTGTAAAGTTTTTAAAGTTATCAGTCAGGTTACTATAGGGCAAACCCATTTAGGATCGTAGATACCATTAATGCGATATGCTCGATGTTCATTTTACTAGGATGATTTCGATTAATCTATAAATTAATTAAATTATAAATATTAGAATAAAACTTGTGAATCGATCAATTGTAATGTCATATGTCTCTCGTAAAGACTAATAATTATATTAATATAATCTCCTCTAAATGTAATCAATATAAATCTACAAATTAGACTTATTTTAGCGAAAGTATTGTATATTATAATTATCATTTACGAATAATTAAAAAAAACGTCAAAACACTAATTAAATCGTATATAATAAATTAGCAAGTCCTCAATTTCATCGACATTCTATGCGACTGAAAAATAGTAATAGTTTATTATTTATGTTAATTCAGATTAAATTTTAATAATTTTTAATTTATAACATAAGCAACCAAGTATTTATATAATACAATCATTATTATGATTTAAACGCAAGATTAATATAAATTGAAATTGCATATGGACATACATTGATTTGCAATTATATAGGTAATTCATTACATAAATACATGTATTTGATCAATTATATTTTTATTCAAATATTACTATATAACATAATCATACTTTTACTTTATATAAAAATAAATAAAAGTTGAGTAACAAATGAATTCAACTACAAGTGATTCTGAGAGTGAAAAAGAAGCACGATTGAGATTATTATATACAATAAATTAATGGTTTTTCACTATGTAAGCTATATCTAAAATGAAAGTTTAAGTTACATTCCAGCAGTATAATATCCGCTGATAATTGTTTGGCATAGCGTACGCGGTTTTCAGCCGATGAGCGAAATGAAAGCGCCGACCATATCGAAACAATGCGTCAAGAACATTATTCCGGTTACCGATTCGATGAGAATGAATAACACAAAATCACACACGCATGCGCGAGGTGACAACAGATACGGTACGAGACAAAATAAAGCTGACAAATACTTAATGATTCGCTCTTCATGAATATCGTTAAAGGCTAGCTAATTCGCTAACACCAGCACGCTTTCAATTCAATTAATTATACGATAGTATCGCATCATATGCGAGCAACAACGTAATTCAATCGAAAAGCTTTGTTTTACCAAGCGATATTGGTTCTCGGTTGTACGTATCAACGGAATTCAAGCGTACTGATGAAACAGTAACAAAAGCTTTGATCAATTTTTGTATTAACCAATATTACAAGAATGCAACCAAAGCATGTGTTAACCTATCAAGTGACAAAAGAGTAGACAGTTTTTTTCAATTACTCGAAAAGGTACAGAAATGATAAATTATTTGTACAATTTGAACCTCGGCAATGTAGTCGAATGTTACACAAAAAATTATTGGTTCCAATAATCGAAATGACGATTTCAAAAACTCGTTTTTTATTTGAGGAATGAAATGTTATTTGTAAATATAAATTTACAATTAATCAAAAAATTAAAAGTAAATGTACATTTAGTGAAATATAAATGTAAATTTAAATTTCAAGTATATGGAATTCCAAAAATATTGTGTATACTATTAATTACTATTTAAATCTTCTCTTTTATATTGGAATGTTTGAATTATTATTACCAAATTCCGTAAGCTTTTCGTTGAATAAGCGATAAAATAAAAAAGTATATTTTTTGCTTATGTGATGGCTTCTGATATGTATTATGTGTTTCATTTTATGCATAATTATTCACCTGACATTATTTTATTGATAGTATCGATGAAATGGGTGAATGACTAAATTATTCAATAAAGTAATAATGTAGTATTATCTGCTCACAATGTACTAAGCGACCTCACTATGGGAACCATCGATAATGAACGATTATCCACATATTATGCAATGATTATATGTCTTGATTAAAATATAAACAAAATTTTACTTTTTCGCGAGTTAAATTTATATGTATGTGCATAATTTTAATAAGTAAATGGAGAAAAATCTATAGTTTCATTCTGTTATATTTCATTAAATTTTTAATGAATTAAATAAATAAAATTTCTCACTTTATTGAAGCTGCTTTACTTGTATAGTGACAGAATTACATGCAGCAGTTACCGAAAGATATAACATTAAATAAAACATAAAATATATATCATGGTTTATTTTACTTCTTATTGCAGCATACTATTTTAGAATATAATATAATAAATTAAGGTAAACAATGAATATCAAGTATCATTTTGTAAACAAGCTTTCAAAATGTTTATATTTCTTTTATTTCTAAATTATTTAACAACAATAAATGTAATCCACTGTAAAGTTGGCTTTATTGCTAAACAAAGAAAACGTACATTTCCATGGTCTGAACTAGCGAATTCTTTCCAGACCACAATATAACACAGAAACAAAAGAAAATTTGAATAACCATTAATTCTACACACATACACTTTGCAGATAAAATAGATAATTTATAGTTAATGAATATTCATGGACGAAAGATTAGATTATAGTATGCAATAATCAAATCCCATTTATACATTGGCGTTAAAATGTGTTTTCGTGAATATAAATTAGCAATGAATTGATTTTCCGTCTTCCTGTAATGAAAATACATTATGACACCAATTGTTCTAATTGAATATAACTTCATATTTATTATACACAATATGAAAAAGACTACGTGCATCGGTGAATTTACAGACGGCGATAGACGGCGCAGAATTGAAAGCACATTCTGCATATCTGAAGATGCCCACTATTCAATTCATCCAACACCGCAGTAGCGCAAACTGTATACACGCCGCACTTGGAGATGAGCAACGAATTTGCACACAATGCGGCGTTCCGAGCGTAGCAGTGGTGAACGCACTATTCACACCATTTGTCGGCAGCTCTAGTAAAGCTTATGAATCGCTCTAGGCTTGGTTTATGTGATCCCGGAATGGCGACGGACATAGTAACATTTCGCTAGAAGCACACTATCAGTAAACAGATTATCTTGGCTAATGAGAACGTGACCACAGCAATGTTCCAGCTCAGCGTGAAAAGCGACTAAAAAGTGTTAGTTAGAAAAAAATGTCTACATTAAAGAATTATTGAAGTTCAGATACCTATGTAGAAATCAGGAGTTGGTTATGAATACTTTTAACTAGTCCAAGCTCACCAATTCATCATTTTTATTCTAATTCTTCACTGATATTTACTTGTGAATTGTATACTTATCTACCATCTGAAAATGAACTTCTTATTGTGCAGGAATATTTACTGTAATAATTAATCAACTCACGTTTTCAAGGCAGATTAACTTATCTCAATAAATTGCTTTTGGTAGTATCTACATCTTTTCTAGGTTGGTCTATCTAAGCACTCAATGGATTGATGATTATCACCCCTTTGAATAGTTAGTATGTCCCATGCAATTGTCCAGCTTTTCGCAAAATAATTGATTGCCGAGACAGAAAAACTATATTATAAATTTACTTAGAATCAGAGATTTTTTTGAAAACGTGTATTCATCAAATTAAATAATGTCTAATCTTATTTTGAATATTAATTAGATTCAAGATTATATATACCTTACAATACATTTATTTACTTCATACCGAGATTAATTTATTCTAATATATTATTCTTTTTTATTTTTATTATAGTTTTATCAAGTTCAAATTTTGAAGTTAAAGAAATAATCCTCTAGGATTAATACTTCTGTTTACAAATGTGAAAGTTGTAAAAAATGAGATCTGCAAATTTTTACAGTCATATTATCATTTGAGTTCAAACGCGATTTAACATTAACATTTGTCAGCTGACAGAATATGTTGAACAAAACGGTGCTCTTCGCCGAATTGTGGAAATGAGTAAATTTTCTATGCGACAAAGACCTACTTTTGAGAGTAGTCGTGCAAGTATCATCGAAACCTTCCTGGTACTTTGAAAGTGGAATCAGTTCTATAAAACATATGATGTTTCAAAAAAGACTCGACAAGAATTTGGAGCTGTGTCGTTTCAAGGGAGCTATTTAAATTTCAAAAGTCTCGTTTTAAAGCTTTTTCATTTTATGTTTTTTTCGGAAATGTTAAAATTATGTTCCATAAACTAATTAACTTATATTAACAAAAACTAATTATCAGAAGAAATTCAAATATGATTGTGATAAGACAAATTTTTGGACAAGGCTAGAAGTCAACGAGACAAAAGCTGACGCGACAGAATTGCAAAGCCAATCGGATAAGTGTATTCTTGTATCGCCGGGTTTCTAGTCCAATCAGATATCGAGTCTTTGACGTGCCTCAAATCTTATCGCATAATCTTGCGGCACTCAGCTCGTTCTACCCCCTGTGTCGTGGTGCGATCTCAGCATAAAATGAGAACAAAATTTTGCTGGAAATGAATCAAATGGGAAGACGTTTCAATTATTTCTTACATTTTACCACAACCGAGGCTGACAATCGCACAAGCTTGTCTTTTTATTTTCTACTCTGTATTTCTTATCGTTCAGAAACTCGAACAAATTGAACATAAGCATTGCGTTTTGATGAGAAAAATGAAACACAAAAAAGTATCGATTTGTTTTCGAGCCTTAGACGATCACGTTGTAAATAATTAAACTTATTTTATGTACAAATTTTATACAAATTTGTATATAAAAATAAAAGATATGATTTAATAAAAACATTTAACGGCTCGCCGAACATTTTTCTACTGATAAAATTGGCGGACAAATTTTAATTATAATGCGTGCATTTTAGTAATTCAGAAGTGCAGTAATTTCGTAGATGTAGGATGCATCAATCATTTGTATAATTTCCACACTAAAACTGTAGGTAGTTAGCGACGCCTCTGCCAGAGAAAATAACAGGTTGTCTCATTTTGGATAAAAGCGTGTGAGGTGCGCCACTACATATGTTTGAGAAAATAAGGCAAAACGTGTCAAGGGATTGCGAAACTTGCAAAGCTCTGTAAGCGAACTAATCGGATAATTAAGTTCCGCAACATGAAAGCTCGCGTACCGGTTACATTGGGAACTAAAAGCCCTTGACTGCGCAACGCATCATCACTATTCCGTAATTAATGTCGGTAATCAGAATCGGCAAGGTAACCCGATTATCCGCTCGGCTACGACTCTGTCGTCCTGCTTGGTTGATTGAGCAAACCTAAGCCAATGACGTCATTCTAGTCAGCAACTGACCAATCGTCCGTCGACTGTCTACCATCCGATTTCATTTCACCATCTCTCTGCGCTCTCATTAATAGAAAAGCTCATTAACGCGGTAAAGCGTACCAAATGCTCTGATCTAATTGATCATTGTACGCTTTCCGCTCAAGCATTTCACCCTGTACATATATCAATTTATAATACTATACCGATCGATACCTCACTATCATTCTTACTAGATTTTGCGACGTTAATCTTTACTCATTCGTATTTTAAGCATACGAATAGACGTCTCAAATGTATTTCACGTTTCTTAACAGGATTTTATTAAGCGCTTAAACTAAGCATCTTAAAGTAAATCTGTTGAAAAATCTTTTCCAAAGAATAAATGTCAAAATAATATAGATTTTTTTATATACAGATAAAGAATATACACTATAAAAACAAGTGTCTCAATCATCAAAAATGTCTCAAAATGAGACACTTGTTTTCGTAGTGTAGATATTAATATTTATAGTTGAGAAATTATTTATTAAATAAAACATTATTGATTTCACTTTAATTTGATTAATTAGGAAGGCAGAATATTCAGTGAACATTACATCAACATATATGTTTCTCTAGAACGTTAACAAACGTAAACTACACTTACGAGACAATCAATTAATTTCAGTACATTAAACTCATAAATATTAGAATCGCGAGTGATTTTAAATTAAATATTACATAGCGTTTCACAAAAAAATCCAACGTCCACAGTGTCGTAAATGTCGAAACAATATTTGAGGGGAAGAGAGAACAAAAAAGTTGCAGAATGAGCATTCGAGTTGTAAGGCAGAAACAAATTAGCAAACTGTTCGAATAGTGTGTGTGACGTCATGAACGAGACAGTGAGCAACTGTTTCTCGAAAATAAATGAGCCTCGCGGATATAAATTTTCAAGTAAGAACGGGCAAAAAAGGAACGACAGTGGTAGCTTACGAATTTTGCAAACGCCGTTTAACAATTTCGTCGTAAATTCGGTTACGATTGTGTAGACCGGGGGTGCAAGAGACAATGTTGTCGGTGGAGTTGGCTTTAGGGAAAAAAAAGCGGGCAGGCTGGCACGGATGCGTCTCGCTTGGCGCGCTCCACGTTTGGCTGGTCTCAGTTCACATTGGACTGAGACCAGCCAATGTCATGTTTACGCTAGTTTTAATACCAGCGTAAAACATGACTACCGTGCATATCTTCAGCATATATTATACGCTTTAGCGGGAGGTGATGAAATTTTCATTTGGACCATTTATTATTTGTGAAAAAGTTTGCCTGAATGAACGAGTCCTCCACGTTTGGCACGTAAACATTCCGAGTCGAATAAGATGAGCTTGAAAAAAATGCCAGTTGGTCGGCTATTGTTTCGGACTTATGTGAAATCACATAAATTAAACTGAAGCTCAGAAATGTAACGGCCTTCATTGAGTTGAGCAAAAGTTTACCAGTTTCCTGTCACATGGGACAACAGTATCCAAGCATAGCAAACCAACAAAGTGGAGAACTCACGTAACTGTGGTAGATAGATGTTATGATGTATTATGCTGCATCGTTGTTATGAAAACAATGTAATTAGTTACTGTAATTCTACGCAGTCTGGGTATATATTGTAACTAGTTTTTCGTTATTTCTACTGTTCTACTATGCCTTTTTCCTAATTACTTTTGCGTCAGTTCCTGTAGATTGATTTATCGATATGTGAACGTGACTCGATTATGTTTTCTGGCATATTCGACTGTGTTTTTCGAATATTAACGTTCTGTAAATTGTACACTAAGTTTATATTTTGTACTCCCCATATATATTTTGAAGCATATAAACAGAACACAATAAACTAATCTAAAATTTTAAAAAATGCGATTTACCAACAATTGCATATTATGAATGTAAATTATGTTTAATAATATTTGTATGACAAACATATTTATATGACATGTTTCGAAACAGATGGTTAAATCTAATCAGAGAATGAAAAATTATAAAGATTTTACACTACCAATTCATATAAAATTACACTTCAGATAATGTACGCAAATTGTCAACCAAAATTTATTTTCATATGAAATATTATACGAATTACTCGAATTTATAGCATCTATATATTTTATACTTCATAAACAAATGTTTAAATTAACGTGATAACCATCGTTTGATAAGAATGATATACATTTTTAATAACAAAATTTAAAAAAATATGTCGCATGTATTGTTAATTATTGATACAAATTAATTGCGTAAGATTGAAGTTTTTTATTGTGGCGAGAAAATGATTTTGAGATTTGTAATAGTTGATTCGAGATTTAGTTTTCTTCTTATCTAAATTCTTATCTAAACTCATTATCGGGTGATAGGAGAATGAAACAAAATTATAGTTATATTGAAATACGTAATTGAATCTGAGCTGATGTAAGAATATAACATTACATTTTCACTGGAGTAATCTTCGTCAAAAGTTTAGCCACAAAATAGACTGCGCAACCCATAATTCCAGCCCATCTTTGTGTCTAAATTGAAGCGACGATACAAGCTCAGGTTCACCATTGTACATTGTTTTAATTGTAATGTGTAAAAGTTAGAAATACATCGAATTCCGGTGTAAATTGAAGTTGTAGTTTGTTTTGATTATACGACTTTGTTTCCACAAGCTTGTTGTTTCTGCGGCACATTGAGTTCAGGGGTTTGTTATGAAAATGGTGTGCACACTAAAACCAACGTTCTTCCTCATCGACAGCCACCCCTATTTCATTAGCGAAACTGCTCAGTGGACAGTAACGACTGAACCCGTGCAACTAACTTAACGACGGGTCAGCAGCGAATCTATCCCTTCCCTTTTGCCTCACGCCCTCCGAGTTTCGGGGCTGGTATACGAAGTCAGTTTGTGGATACTGAGATGCGAGATAGTTCTGAACATAGAGTCGTACAAGCTCGCACAACGACTTTGTGCGCCAACCAATAAGCAGACCAACGCTTGCTCGTATTCCGCGCTTGCCAACTTTCATGCCTATATCTACGCGCTGGATTCGCTCTGCAACCCAATCGTAATTAAAATGTTAAGTCGGTCTCAGGCACAACTAATTTACGCTCTGCATAGAAATGTATGCTCGCAAAAAGCTCCGCTGTCCGATAACTTTGTCGCGAGACAAAAGTTTCGAATATTGAAAGTCATTGTCAAAATAGTTTATTAGTTCACAATCCTATTCAACTTTTATGTTACTGTAAATTTGGAGATAATCATATATAAAAATAACCGAATGTGATTTTATTTTTATTTTAACTATAAAAAGTGGTTGAAGACTAATATTAACATACATTTCTGTGAGTGTAACGAATATTATACCCATATAAGTATATACAATAATATATAGCTCTACATTTATTTCCTTTTTTAATGTTTTTATTTAATCAATATATATAATTAATTAGAAATAGAAACATCCACTTGTTTTGATGTTTCACGGAATGACAAATTTATATTTATAATACTTTTTAATTTTTTTAGACAAAAAGGCTAAACAAAATCGCTTTTTACATTCCACATGAGTAATCAATGATTTCTAACTGTTCTCATATTTGTGAATCAAATTCAACTCCAAGCAAGAAAAAGAAATACGCTACTATTAAACCCAGTTGGTATGGGTCTGCATGATTTACCTAATGATTGGTGGTTAGCGTCATTCATACATATTGCGGATATATAGCAAAGTGACGAAATGAGACAAGAGAAAAAAATGTCGTCGCACGCATTTTCGTGAACTGTTTTGTCAGATGTCGCCCGTGCCAAAATAACCAACATTTTTGTAGACACCTATTTTCCAAGCAATTTCTTGTCTCTCACTGCAGTTACGTATTAATTTCTGCTTAACATATGGTCTATGTGCCTAAATTTCCGTGCTTATTCACAGCGAAATTCTATTTTCACTATGCTTTAATATTGACGAATTGTGGTCACAGGTGTTTTGCGTTAACTTCTACTTGACCATTCTTTAAGGTTAAGTCATCCGAAATTCAAAATACAAATTGACACTTCGAATTTTTCATGTGTTGAAAATTGAACAGAATGTCCACGAATAATCATTTCATTATCAATATATATTTTTTACTATATTTTCCCAAAAAAGTAAAAGTACAAATTTATTCCCAAATAATAAGGAATGTGATTACAGTTAGAATATTATATAGTATTTTTCTTTTTTCTTTACGTCATTGTTACGTATGTAACATAATTACATGTAAATTTACAACAGCGCCTGCAACAACAAAAGTTAACATCACCGCAATGTCATCTTCGGCTAATAGTTGAAATGCATTTATGATCATTCAACACATAAACGCTTTTTATTGTCAGGTGTTTTTGATGCGTGAGATTTATGGTGGCGCTTTGTACCGTTGGATTGAAGCATCGTGTAATGATGGCATTACGGAACCATATCGTAAAAGTGAGCCGTTAAAGAGTCTACGGTCGTGAGTATTTGCTGGCGAGCGAGCGTAAAATCTTTGTTTGACATTGGCGCGCGAAAGAGAAGATGGCGAAATATTTGCATTGAAAAAGTGAAACAAATACATAGTGGTGCAGTCAAACACGTGCAAGTATGTGTGCACGTGCGTAATGACGCGGCCAAACGGGCAAAAAATGGCTCGACATCAACAAACACGGTAATTCCTCGTAACGTGGGAAACGCTGGCAGCCATTACCGCGTCATATCTCCTTTCTTCTGTTTTCCCGCTTCGCATTCAGAGATACTCAAGCATATGTTGTAGCATGTACGCCTATGAAAACTGCGTTTTACACGATGCGGCAATTACTTGACGAGCTACAAAAATAAAGTAAAAAAGGCCGTGAGGAAAAGAAAGGAGAGGAAAAGAATAAAAGACGGGGAGGTAAAGAGGGATAAAAAAACGAGACCAACGAAGATTGTAATTTTGCATACGCTTGCAAATAACTGGAGAATCGTCATGGTTACAACAGGCTTGCCCCATGCGTCATTAAATCCAACGCGTGTTCACAATATACGACTTGTGGTGAGGATCAAAAATATATTGCAAGTTGCAATTATTGTATAATCAGCTATAAGAATTGTACAAGCGACCGCATTGTTAATTCCTTTGGACGAAGAATATTTGATAACGAGATAGAGGTTAAATATAAACGCAAAATTATATAAACATAACCTTTCGTAATCATCACTGATAGTGCGATTAAGTGCTAGATAAAACGCGCATCCGTCGTTACTGCCGAGCGACGCTAAATCGAAGAATAAATAAGGGCGGTTTTCGCAAAGAGGGTTAGGGCGTTAAAGCACGCTTCAGATAGTGCCAAAGCACGCGTTTCAAATGGTGGATGTTACGTAGAGGTAGCTTGAGAAAGCGTTGGAATGGGGCGACTCCGGCTTCATCGGGGTTGGGTTAATGCAAGTCCATGCGAGGACACCCGCTGCGCGCGGCAGGGGTTAACGCGGAAATCGCGTGCACAATGCACGAAACGTAGAACATGAAAACGCGAAAGACAAGAAATCTTAGAGTGTATGCATCCTGTCGTAACTTTTCCAGCGTATATTCTGCATTTCAAACTTTGTATATTTACGGATGACATTTTTCTGAAATCCAATTTTAAAAGATCCGCACAAATTTTACGATTTTTACATGAGAATCGACTTATTTTGGTTTTGATGATGCTAATGAGATTGAGTTGTAAAAAAATACTATTCCACTCAACAACTTTCGTATAGTTTGCTCGTTCACCACCTACGGACCACCTTTAACACTGATAAGATTTCGAACCCCGCAAAAGCAAAATCACGGCACCTCCTTTACTGACAAACTCACACCGTACTATCACCGCCCACACCTTTCAGACAACCTGATAAATTACTCAAGCGCTTCGCGTCGTCATTTTCTAGCATGTGCGTGGTTATCGACCAAAATACCTCCTATCTAATTCTCTTCGTGATTGCGATACATTCAGGTTGTCTTCGTCAAACAAAGTCATATGACATGAATTCAAGACACAAAAACAAGCTAAACATAATTTCGTTATTTGAACTTTTGTTTTTTACACAAGATATAAGATAATTAAATGTATACAATTGTTTTCGATGATATACAGTTTGATGTTTTTTGTACGTACAATTATAGTATGTAAATTATGTATATTGATAAAAGTAACCGTTCGTAAAGTGCATGACATCTAGCGTGAACTGAAGGTACTACACTATAAATGTTGTTTCAAATGTGACTCACGATTAAGTTCAAATAAAATGTCACTTATATATGTAAGTTAGTTTAATTTTGTAATTCTGCCTGTCCACAAAAATGCTGCATTTTTTAGTATAATACTAAAGTTAAGTGTTATTTGCTGTCTCTATATGAGTGTTGCACTGAAAATTAAGAGTTAAATTTAATGAATAAATTGACTCGAGAGTGTTGTTACCCTGAGATTAAAAGTTATGTAGAAGTTAAATGTGACTTTTAAAGTGAGTGTTATACTAGTATTAGTAAACTAGTTATACTAAAATTAAGAGTAACACTTTATTTTATTCTGTACCCTTTATATGAATGTTACACTGAATATTTGATAAATATTATCGAGTATATATGGAGTAAACATTTTAAGTTATATGTTTTTTGGTAAGGAATATGCAATAAGAAACTTGATAAAATCTAATTTCTTTGATTATGTTTCAATTGTTTTAAATATCTTTTCTATAAACTAACCGTTAACTGTACTGTAACTATATTCCTTTGACAACGGATACTTATTTAATTAAATTTGTATTAATGAAACCTGATATGATTTTCGGTTTATTTAATTAACATTATATTATAATTAAAAATTCCACTAATTTGCTAACAAATTTGATCATATATTATTATTAACAGTAAAAGTATATTAGACAATTCATTTCTTATGTTACTTAATTATAAGTATGTTTTTTTCATATTTAAATGAGTAAAAATAATTGAATCAACCCGCGTGGAAAAATTAGTCTGGATATAGTCTGGCAAAGTGTATCCAGACTACATCCATACTATATCCAGACTGCTTTTTCCACTAGGGAATGTTACATGAAAAACGTAAAGTTAATCAATTTATAATCACTAAATCAAATGAAGTTCAGTCATATAACAGAGAAATAAATTAAAAGCAAATAATGACAGTTAACTAACTGAAAATACAATTAAAACCTCAACTGAAATGAATGTCAATAATTGAACCACGATATCGTTACTAACTGCAAAATTCTTTTTAAAAAGTATAGACGACATTCTATCTAATTACAAAAAACTAAGATTTGAGGTCAAACACAAAACACAAATTCATAATTTATGAAAGTACATTATTTTTCTTTAAGAATACAATGTAGTGAACAGGAAGTAATCCGTCCAAGATATACCATGATTGATTCTAATCAGAGATGCGCAAACCCATGACTCAATTAAAAAATTTATTTAATAATTATTAAAAATAATACAATCAAGTAGTAAAAACTTGCATATTTATCTTATAAAAAAAGACTGTCTTCAACTAAAAATTGAGGTACCATAGTTATTATTGGTGAAAAAAGTGAAAAATATGCATTTTAATTCGGAAAGTAATTGAAAAGTAATTGAATTTTCAATTAACCATTACTTTTGTAAATAAAATTAAATTATGTTTTCAAAAAAAGCAAAAGTAAGATCATAAATAGAATTTTGTTGTTGTAGGTTAACGGAAGAAAATATATTTCGAAATATATGCAAAAATATATGTGAATATGTGCACATATATTTTCGGCAAAAAGTTATATATTTAATATATATTTCAAATATATTTATGAAATATATTTGTAAAATTATAAGTAAAAATATATTTGTAAAATATATGCAAAAATATATTTTCATATAAGAAAATATAATTGAAATATATTTTCAATACATTTTAGCGGCAAAAAGTTATATATTTTGACTTATATTTTTTTCCGTACGGGAAATGACAACAAACTTTTCAATTATTTTTGAAATTTATAATATTTTTCCAATTTTTAAAATTTAATATAAGTAATTGGGTAATTATTTTTGCCCATCTCTGATTCTAATATATTTCATTGTATTTCATTCACAGTAAAACTATTGTATTTAAAAAAAGTACATTTTTTGTATAATTTTTAATTTAGCAAAATAGTTTCGTTTCACCAGATATGAAGGTATTCATAGATCAAACTGGACCCTTAAACTGAATACTCCCTCCTTCTACCAGCGAAGCTAACCATTAATTTACAACCCACAGCGTAACCCCATAGCTGAACCGTAGTATACTGAATTCACGTCCCTTTGCGGCAGATATGAGGTACGACGTACTGTTGAGGGATTCACCAAACTCTCCTCTTCTCTCTTACGTTGCCTCTTTGTCATTCTGTCTCTCACATGCCGCGATTTGTCTCTTTGTGGTAGCGTATGTATTTCTGTCTTTGTCGGTGTATTGTGATCTCAGTTCAATAAATGTTAACGTAAACATAGTTATAAATACTTGAAATATGTATAAATTGACTGTTAAAAATTCTATTTAAATTGACTCAACAATTTTAGAACTAAATTAATTTGTTAATGATTTCTGAATGAATTAATTATACAATGACCTAAATATTAATGTTTGTAAATGTCATTCTTTATTAAATTAATTTTCTGCATTAAAAACTACCTTTTTATCATTAATATCATAAAATATTAATATTTTAAATTAAATTAAATAAAATTAAAAAGTTATGCAAAATTATGATTGTATAAACATTTATCTTCAATGAAAAGTGAATATTATATTGCTTGAGAGTAACTATATATGCTATTCACCTGGATAAATCAATTTTTCCATTCTTAAAAAGCAAAGATCTCTCTGAAGTTGCAGTTAGTTATATTTCATATAATGCAGTGAAGTTGGCACCGAGTTATTAGTTTCAATATATAATTTAATTACCGCGAAATTAATAATTGATTTAATATTTTTTTCTTAAATTGTATTTTATTAAAAGAAAAATAACAAAATAAAATGTGTTCTAACAAAATTACATTTTGTTTATACTCATTTAGTAAAACTGAAAGTCAAAAACAGGGGCTTTGCGCCGGAAGGCAACGACTCATTCACTACTTTGTTAAACATTAAACGTGATAAAAAATGTCATAAATTTACATTTATATATTATTTATCTAATATAATATAATAAAAAAGGTAACAATTGTTCAATTGTCCGATACGTACTCTTTCCGTGTACAACTTTTTTAAATATAGTTTTTAAACTTATTTTAATGAAAAGCCAACAATCAAAATTTGTAATATAAATGTAAAAAAATGTTACATATAAAATTAAACGTAGGAATGAAAAACTGTATCTATTTTCTTTATATTGAGCAATTAAAATTTATATTCCTTTGAAAATATTTTTTTTTTCAATATATAACGATCTTTATTACTAGGGATATAAAAAATTCAACTGACTGAATATCATTCAACCGTTCTTCAATAGCCTCGGGCTTGGAGAAAAATAAAGAAACTGTACAAATAAGTCCCACATGACTTTAGTCAGATGGAAAATTTGCGTCGTTCTGTAATCAGTTGTTTTTTTCTTCGTGAAAGTATTGCTTATGACAAAATCAAGCGTATATTGAAAAGCAGACCATGCAATTGAACAGAATTTATGTGCAAAATATTTTACAGATTTTCCATTTTTATTTATAATACTTCAATTAAGTGTTACCACCCGGTAATATTTTTTGCAGTTGATTAATAACATAAATAATAAACATTCAATATTGGACTAATGGTTTATATTTAATATAATCTGGCTAAATATGTCATTTAATACTAAGCTCTTATTATAAATATGAAATCAGGGTAAATTTGAATAGAATATATCTAGATAGCAGGATGAAAATAGCTTAAAAGACGACACAAATAAAAATGAAAACTGATTATTTATCTGAAGACTAAATCTGTTACTTTCTCAGGTTCATCGTATTCACGATTGAGTCAATTTCCGAGCACTCTCCAAAATTGGTCTATACTGATTCGCATCTTTAGTCAAATTGACATAGAAAATCTGATTCCAAAGCCAAATAATAAATCATCCTTGCACTTTCTTCATTTCAAGCAGACACAGGAGTACATTTGTTACATTACTTCTAACTTTAGGTCGATTAAAATGCATTTAAAGATTTCCTTTCAAGACTTCTAAAGATTTGATAAAGCTTTTTCGTTTATTATCAATTAAAAATATAAATTAAAAGACTATTGATAAATCCATATTTCCGTAATTTCTGCGTTGTTTAAAGAATTGATTTTTTTTTAATTTTTAACACCATTTTTTTATTTTAGAAAATACAATTGGTGTAATAATCACATAATTAGGATATGATTTTCAATTTCAACATTAGTAAGCATGTAAAAACAAAAGTATAAATAATATAAAATTATTACGTAAATTTAATAAAAATTTATTGTCTCATATATGATAACATGCGCGTTAAAGGGATATGTGTAAAGTATAAAAACATTGTGATTCAGTAGAATAATATTTTGTTTTTTGAAAGAGTCGTCTGAAGCCAGCAAAAGTCTAGAGGTTCTTAAGATGCCTACGCTTAGAGAAGAGTTTAAGGCAAACTTTGATTCCAACGGCTTTACTGTCTGTTTAATAGCGGGTGTGAATAAGCACGACTGTTGCTTGACTTCATATCTTTGCTAAGGCAAATTCTGTTTCATTTTGTCTTTTTTTTGGTAGAACTTTTTTGTATGAATTATTTTATGATAGAGTGTGCAAATCGTGTCATAACGTATTTTTTTACC
>JABFPJ010001013.1:0-29925 GCA_022817425.1 Gryon sp. ZL-2020 | reverse complement strand
TTTTTTTTTTTTTTTTTTTTTTTTTTTTTTTTTTTGCAGAAAATAAACGTTCACGAAATCCTGTCCGTCGATCCAATTCTAGTCCTGAAATGAGTGCTAATTGGAAGAATCCATTTTTGAATAAAGAGAAGCTTATTTTTCAACAGACAGATGTTACGAATTCCGAATCGGAAACCAAGTCAGATGCAGAGATTAAAAAACACTCAAAGAACGCCTATTCCAAAGATATGAGGTAATGTTACAATTCGTTGTTATAATTACATTATTCATTACAAATGAATTCATTTAACATAAGTCAAATTAAATTTGAATTGTAGAGTTAGTTGTGAAGCTATTCCGGAAGAAATGTCGGGAATGGGCACAACACCTCCATCGACTGAAAATTCTGTCAATCAGTCTTCAAATACATTGAATCAAAAGAATATTCCACTCAGTGTAAAAACTCAATCGTTGCAAAGTTCGACAACAGCAACAGTGGCAGGTAATATTGTGCCACCGTCACCCACTGCTCTTCAGGTATATAATCAACATTATATATAAAACAATAATATAAATACAAAATTAATTAATATTTTTGTGTGTTGCACTTGCAGGCGCCAAACAATTTTTTGTCAGTTCAAGCACGCTCATTACAATTAAAGCCTCCGCAGTCTCCAACGCAAGTTTATTCACGTTTGTCTAGTCTCGATTTGAGTCAAAAGTCTGTTAATCAAAATGTTGATTCAAAGCCACCAATTGGCAAATTAAATATTATTGAAAAGGTATAACTTTTAATTAACTCCATTTATTGAAGTACAAAGTTAATACAAAAAATAGATTGTGATTAAGAGTACTTATTTTTGCAATTAGTTGAAAGAAGATAAGTTCGATCCAGCCTCACTACCACAACACGCTTTTCGTGATAGAGGTCATACAATTTCCGTGATGAGTCCTGTGAAATCTGCTAGGAGCGAATGGGACAGTATTCGTCGAGGAAATTCTCCACGAATTAAAGAAATGCCAAGAAATGGTATCAATCCCAGGTTAGAATCATATACATGAAGAGATAATTTATTTTGATATTTGATATAAAATATAATTAATATAAATTTAATATCAAATAATAAATTAGATTAATAAATAATTATTTATCTAATTAACAAAATAATTATATTAATCTATATTTTTATGTTTATTTTAGTTTCGTTTTTTTACAATTGTATCATACAACACATTTTGGGACAATAAATGAGAATCCACTACTTGTGCCACAAACAACATCAATACAAAAATCCGTGACAAATTTAGACAGAATACAGCCTTATGAAACTCACAAAATTGGAGTATTGTATGTTGGACCTGGACAAGCATCAAACGAGGTGGAAATTTTAGGTATGATTTTCGTAAATTATGTTATATCTCAATATTAATGAAATAAATCACAAAAATATTTATTTATTCAAATTTAAGATAAATTTTAATGATTAATTTATGTATTTTTTATATTATATTATTTAGTAATAAGTTATATTTTAAAAATATGCAATTACAGCCAATCAACATGGTTCTTTACGCTATATGGAGTTTTTACAAAGACTTGGCACACTAGTGAGATTACGCGACGTGGACGAAACAGTTTTTCTTGGTGGTTTAGATCGTAATGGTGAAAATGGAAATTTCGCATATATATGGCAAGATGATGTTACACAGGTATTTGCCTATAAAATAGTAAACTTAATAAACTAATTAACTATTTCTTCGTTAATTATTTTTTATACTTATCTTCATGAATCAGTTAAGTTATTTTATGTATTTTTTATTATTTTAGGTTGCATTTCATGTTGCTACTTTAATGCCAACGAAGCCTAGTGATCCAAAATGTACATCGAAAAAGCAACATATTGGAAATGACTATGTTACTGTTGTATATAATGAAAGTGGAGAACCGTATGATATTCAGACTGTTACGGTATGCAACCTGAATTTACAAAAATTCTTATATTCTAATTAATAATTTCATTTTATAATTAAATTTCAACACCTCTATTCTTAAATTTTCCAGGGACAATTCAACTATGCAGGAATAATCATTCAACCGTTGGACCATGGCACCAATCGAGTTACTGTTCAAGCAAGAATAGAATTGGCAGAACATATCGGACACAATGAACCCAAAATTATTTCCGATCAAAATCTTGGAATTTTGTCTCGACAACTTGCACTTCATGCTAATGTAAGATCTGTCTTCCTTTAACAAAAATTTGTAAAATATCTTAATTATTTATAATTATTATAATTTAAATCTTTGAATAACAGTTGGCATCGATGGTTTCCTCATCGTTACAAAAGGGACACAATCCTTATGCATCGAATTGGCTCGAACGATTACGGCATATCAAACGCTTGAGGGACAAAGTTTTGCAGGAATCTGCGAGTCACAATCAGGATGGTTCGTCGGATGAATTCTCGCCAAGATCAAATAAACGAGTTCACATGGACGACTTTACAGAATATACAAATTAACTCTTATTTAAAGTCAGTGTAATTATCGAGAAAAAGCTTTTACATAGTATTTCGTTGTAATATAATTATTTGTTATATTATGTTTTTTAGATATGCCATTATATGATATTTTTTTCTCGTCTTTTGATTCTTTATAATTAAATAATGTAGATACTTTTTGCAAGATGATTAAACAAGAGTAATACCCAATGTGGCTCTAAAGTTTGAAGACAAAGATTTAATTCAAAAGACAAAACAAATCATGATAGGGGACGTTTTTTGTATTATTATTCAACTTTTACAGTAAAATTTTTTCGGAACAATTCAAGACCATTGTAAATAATTATGATGTAATTTGAAAGATATTTCATTAAAGATATATTCATTTGAATATTGTTAAACGCAACAGAATTTATTAGTCAACCTTTTTTGCCATATCAAGGAATTTTCAATAATGTAATACTGGTGCTTCAGGAAATATAAATATTTTTAATTTTTGTATTCTCATTTTTATAATGCATTGTTATTAACTATTTACTTAATTGTAAGTGAACTTTTAAGTAGGTAAGTATTATATGTTACTTTGTAAGTAGCATTATTAATGGAAAATATTATATTTTAAATGGAACGAATAATTATATTAGTTATATAAAAAGTTGTATACAAATAATTTTAAATTTGTTCAAAGTACGTACTTAGGAAATGTACACGCGTAGTTATTGTTAATTCATGTGTTGCATAGTTTAAATATGTAGATAAAAATCCACTGAAAGAACGTTAACCAGTGCTTTAATACAAGTATATAAAGCGTCCACGTCCGTTTTACATTCCATTCTTTGTTAGTGCAATTTTCAAATTAATTTTTTTGTTATTGTATATATTATTTTGTATGTTATAATGCAAAACTAACTAAATTCTTAAACGATGAAACTTATTTCATTATATTATATCATTTTGTTTGCTATTATCAAACTTGTTTATTGTAAAATAAATCTTCCGTCAGATATAGTTTTCACAACGTCTGGATATGTTCAGGGTTTCATTGGGACAAATTTTGATGGAGTTATGTACTCTGCCTTCAAAGGTATTCCGTATGGTGATAAGCCGAAACGGTATCAGGTAAATTATTATCACTTTTTATTATTTCTACCTATAAAATTGTTATCTATATTATTCTTTATTAAAATTAATTATTCTTTATTAAAATTAATTATTTAATTACTTTTTTAAGTTATTATTTAAATAATATTGTTTCATATTTCTCATTTTTAATAGGGACATACTTATATGTTAGAGACATATTCTTAATTGTTATGATTAACTAAATAATCAGAATTTTCCTTACTTATGACTTACATAACATTTACTACAAGTTTCTTATCTTGTCTTGTTATAATTTGTTATGACATGTATGATATGTAAATACATTTTTCAACATTTTCATTATAATTGTGCAAAAAGTATAAAAATATTTTGTCATTTTAAATGACTTCATTTTGTACCTACACATTTAGTTTATTATTATAACAAGTAATTGAAAGATTAATATAAAAAATATTTTAGGTGAGTGATTTTTATTTAAACATATTTTTTCATTAGGAGCCTGTTTTTAAAACGCCCGTATCTCATGTCATCCAAAGTGTAAAAGATGGTCCAGAATGCATGCAATATGACAACCACAAAGGAAAGGTCGTAGGTTCTGAAGATTGTCTTTCTTTAAATATATTCACACCATTTGTAAGTGTTATACATTTGATGCATCAACAAACAAAAATCAATTTAATTTAATAATAGAAATTTTAGCATTGAAACAAAAATGTTTTTCAAATTTAGACTAATTTGAAAAAAGTATAACTTTTTGAGAATTTTCTATAAGAATTTTTGAAATGTTATAGCTTAATTTAACGAAGCCATTTGAACGATTATTACCAATTTTATTTTGGGTCCATGGTGGTGCATTTCTAACTGGTTCTACGGAAAGTTGCAAATTTGGAGCTGGAAGCTTTATAACAGATAAAATCGTTGTTGTTACAATCAATTATCGTTTGGGAGCATTAGGTACATTTAAAATACACTTCAAAAATTTGTTGTTACTTTTTACTTTAGTTAATAAAGCAATGAATACTTGAAAAAAGTTTAATATTATATAAATGTTAATATGCAAATTGCAAAGGTTGGGCACTATTGAATAATACAGAAATACCAGGCAATGCTGGACTAAAAGATCAATTATTAGCTTTGAAGTGGGTAAGACAGAACATAGACAATTTTGGCGGCGATTCATCTAGAATTACATTGGGTGGACAAAGTGCCGGAAGTATCTCTGCTACTGCTCATGCTATATCCAATCAATCGACAGGTAGCTACATTGGGATCTAATGACTAATTAAGTGTACCACTTAAATAATTGTCCATCCAAACTAACAAATCTATATGATATACATAAGCAGGAACGAAAATGATTTATCTTTGGTCATTCAAAAGGTTTGTTCCATCAAATACTTGCTATGAGTGGTACCATTTGCAATGGCTGGGGTTATTATACACGCTCAGAAGCTCACAAGAACGCTGAATCAGTGGCAAAAGCATTGAATAATAATACGGATGTAAAAAGTGAGAAGGAATTAGTAGAAATACTCAGTACTGCACCCGCTGAAGAGATAACAGAATTATCGTATACGATGTCTTTTGTTAGTAATAAGTAATGTTCTTATTACAAATGATTTAGATCACTTATATTGCTAATAAGATTGCAGTGAAATATTACATTTTTTGCATTGAAAATTACATTCGCTATTATAATATGTTGTTGTAGATTTTTCCACTTATGAGATCTGGAATGGATTTAAACAGTCCCCATGAGATTTTTCTCAATCAATGTTATTACAAGAAATTTCAGAATGGAAATTATTTTCCAGTTCCTACGATGCTAGGATTCACAGATGATGAAGTTTTATTATTTGTTAAGCGTAAGTATAATAAAAGTTTGCATTAGTAATTGCAAATTAAATATGAAAAACATTTTGTATATTTTGTAGCCTTAAACGATTTAATACTTGATATTGAACAATATTTAAATAAACTTGACAATTCGAATATTCTTAGTCGCATATTCTCAATGACAATAGGCAGACTTGGATTGATGTTGATCCGCGCGTTCATACAATTTCTGATTTATGTAAGTAACTTATATAATTTTACTCTGACAATTATAAATGTCAAAAAAAAATACACACACAAAATAAACTATGTTTTTTTTGTAAATTTAATCGTCATAAATCTAATTACAGGTAACAACTGAAATTTTCTTTCACGTTGGCGTAGACTTATGTCAACGCAACATGTGTTCAACACGAAACGCCACAATTGCGCCTGTCTATTATTATTCACTTAACTTTGATGGTAAAAACTATTCTTATCATTGGCAGCACCAAGGAATAACTCAATTTCATGGTATGAATAACTGTTTGTATTATACATATAATACAAAGATACAGCAAAAAATAATACTATGAAAATATCAATAACTTGTAGGTGTTGCGCATGAAGATGATATTCCATATGTGTTTGAGTCGTGTCCAAATATTTTTACATATCCAGAAGATCCAAATCATCCAGTTAACATTAAAAGACGTCAAATAAACAAATTAATATCTAACTTCATAAAATACGGGTAATTGCTGTTATTTTTAATATCAAATTCTAATTACAAAATGATAAATTAGTACCAAAAAGTAACAATGTATCATTTCATTCTTTTTATATTAGGAATCCCACTCCATTAGGCAATAAGGATCCACTTCTAAATGTTACTTGGCCAAATTCGTGTGACAATGGACATAGTCTCATAATTGGAGACAAATTAATAGCTGAAAACAAAAGACCGACTGGTATAATTGCCTCGCTCTTAATGCCAGTGGCGAAGTATAAAGAACCATCACAGAGTGACTGTTTTAGGGATAATGTATAATTACTTTATCTGATACATTATATTTAAACAAATATGCAACTAGTTTTGTATTTTCTTCATCTAAAAATCCAATTGACATGGATACATTTTTATTATATTTCCAAAAAAGAAAAATTTTTTTTCCTTTTCTCCCTTCCGATTCTTCTTCAACTGTTTGCCGACGACAAGTACTTCCGGAAACTCGCAATGAAAGTTTTTTCGAGTGAATCAATAATAAGGTTGTCACATAGTCGATTCTATTTAACACATTGTCACCTATAGCTGGTGAAAGTGCTCCTCCTTGTATCTCAGCGGCAGATTGTATTATTTAAATGGCATAGTGTGATTTCCTTTTGCATCTATATTTATTTTGCCATATTAAAGTGTAAAGAATTATTTGTTGTTCCCTTTGTTTACAGTCATGTTATTTTATATTTACAAAAGGCAATAATACAAAAATGCAAAAAATGATTTGGATCACAAAACAGTGAAAGTTATTGTGGTGTACAAGGAAATGTATGCAAGGACGATGAAAGCGATATATATCACATATCAAAACACGCATTTCATTGACTTTTGTTTCAATTAAATAGTTCTTCTCTTATAACTCAAACTTAAGTTCCAAATGAACACTCAACTTTGATCGTAAAAAGAAATAAATGGTATTTAATATTTCAGAGTAACTTGAAATTTTATTCCAGAGAAACACTTATAACATAATTTGAGAAAGTATAATATACAATCACAGACCCATACTTTCACGTGCGAGATTTTTTGGTTTCTTCTCGCATTCATTTTTTTGCCTTCCACTACTCTTTTTTTTCTTTCTGTTTTAGCATTAGTAATTTATCAGGGATTTATTTAAATTGAAATTCACTTTCTAAGCGTGATAAAAAGTGGCTGAAAAAATAGACTCGATTAATCGAAGATACTGTGATTTCTGAGGGATATTGGATATGAGAAAGGAAAACAAGCAAAGAAAATGAGGAGGAAGAAGAAAAAGAGAAAGACGAGGAAAAACGAATGGTTAAGAACGAAGGCAATGGAGGACTATTGGCGAGTATTCCGTAAATTACGCGAACGAAGGCCCTCGTGACACACATCAATAGCAGTGCGCACTAACGGTACCAGATGAATGACCTACTCTGCTCGCCGAAGAGGTTTCTCCCTCTTTACTACCGATACTACTTTTGTTCTTCCGTCGTTTCTTTTTTTTCTTTCATTTTTTTGAGTTTTCCTTTTTTCTGCATAACTGGTACCTTCATTACTTATAATACGACATAAATCATACTCCTTTTACATCGTCCTTGACAAAATTACAAGGATATAAAGAATTTATTATTTTGCTTTAATATAATAGGTAACTTTGTCATGGATAGTTGTTTAGTCCAATATTATGTTTATTTAGAGTAATGTTAAAGTACCTTTTATTATATATTATGTCAAATTTGTTTTCATGTAGAAATGAAATTTTGAACTTGCAAATTCTTTTTAATGATTTGTTTAATTTTGTTTTAGATTTTAGAATGAATATTAGTTTTAATGTATAATTATTGTTTAATAATTAAACAATTATACTATAGAAAGAAGCTATGCATTTGCATTGTAGACGAGCAAAATTTAATAATAATCATAATTGCAAATATTTTCACGATTGTTAATAAATTATATCTAATTGTTAATTTTTCATTAAATTGCAATAAAAGACTTCAAAGAGTTTAAATCGAATGAAATCATGTTGAAAAGTCTGTTTTTGTCAATAATCAAACTGTAAATGACTCACTATTTCGAAAGTACAAACATCCATAAAAATTGGTTCACACATTATTCCACTTTATGACGTCTTACACGTGCAATAATTTAGTTATATGTGCAATCCAAACTGAATATCAACTTTTTCAATATGCAATAAATATTTTATCAACTTTTTATTTACGTCTAATTGACATTTAATTTAAATTCTCATCTTTATTATTACTATGAATTATATTTATACATTAGGTATAATTCAATTAAGTAAAACTATAATGTTAATGAAAGAACTTGAATTATAGAAATTGGAGATATAAAAAAATAAGCCGTTGGGGGAGGGGGGGGATTGAATAAAAAATCAAAGGTTTGAATATTATTAGGATGATGCGCAAAAGACCGGTCGTATGAGATTTCACGGGCTTGGCGAGGCGATGGAACACACACACCGGGAGTGCGCACACTTTTACCACTTGAGCTTCTTTCGCGGCATGGTTTAGCCGACGACCAATGATTATAGCTGCAGTAATGAAAGCGCCCTCGCTTGCGCAGGTGCTGTCATGTAGCCGTCATCGCTGTCACCTCCTGCGCGCTGATTCGCCAAAGTTCCCACGAAACAAGTGTATCACCGAAACACAACATTCAAATATTTGTTCAATAGAACATCAATTAATTGTGACACAAACTTCGTCATTATGAAATCGGTCGCGACTTTTCTTTCGCTGGTGAGTCTTCCCGGGTTGTTTTACAAGTGTTGTGTGATTATTTTCAAAACAAAGTCAAACGCACTAAGTGACAGTTTGAATTTTGCATATTTTTTTACTATTCAATTTTAGTGTTTTTTTTATAAAAAAATTTATTAAAATGTTGTTTATATGTAAAGAAGAAATATTGCATCAGTTTTATTTCTGTTGAAATATATATTTTAAAAGATTGGTTGCTTCTGGGGCTTTTATTTGTATGAAAAGATTTCGATAAATAATAAATTGATCGGGAAGTAAATGCTGTTATTAAATAATGGCCTGAAACATTGGTTCATTAACTCGCGTTAATTGGCGAACAATTATAAAAAGTGCGAAATGTAGCAAATCGGAGCTGGTTTGGTAACGACTTCGTAATATCAACGAAGCGGGTGTAACGGTAACAAACTAGATGACTTATCATTCACTTCAAATATCTTACTTTTCATTTAAACGTGTTTATTTTGTATTTATTTACAAACGATTGCCCACGATTTATGCGTGTTCGCTTATTACCGTTGTACGCTGTCACTTTAACTTTGGATCATATATTCATCTATCATATATTCTAAATATACAAATAAAATTTAATACAGAACAAAAATGTCATTGCAAAATTTATAGTTTCTTTGCAATTAAGTTTGAATTATTTGCTATTAAAGTGTAAATTATTTTGTTATAAGTTCATTTTTGCATTATTTCTTAGCATTAGTTTGCAGAAATGTTTTTTTGTTTTATTTTAGTTTATTTTATTTTACTTGTATTAATTTAAGTAAAATAATGTTGAATTATTTAATATTATTATCATTATTATTATTGTACAATTAATAAGATGATTTTACATTTGTTTGATATGAATGTAACAGTCATATTCGTTGGAAAGAGTAAACTATTTTAAAGGTTGATTAACCCGAAGAAAATATCTGGCCCAGTGACACTATATGTTTCTTCGTAACTTTCACGATTCTAATTGAAGCGAAACAAATTTTCTGAGTGTGAACATTTGTGATAATATAATAATAAATTAGTAAAACGACAAAAAGAACGTTTTATATTTTAGAGAAGCTAATATACTACAATGAATCCATTAATTTATTGTATTATAAGTATTTTTTAAATAAATTATATTTGTTTATGTAAATAAAATAGTACTTAATCTTTTTTAATAAAAATTTGTATATTAGAAGTAGTAGTATGAATAAGTTTATAATGGAATTACCATTTTTAAATCACGTTTGTGTTCATATATATGAATAGAAATAGTATAATGCAAATTTATTCTTGCATAAATTGAAAAGTGAAATGGACATATATGAGAGCTTCTTATAATTCAGATCTCGTTATATAAATAAATTTAATGTCTCAAAAATGTGATATTACAATTAGAATTTAATTACATATTTATTTTTAATATAATGACAACAAAAATATAGATTTTCTGCAAATATTTCTATTAAATATCAATCAAATTTGCAATATTTTATAATTTACATAATATAAATGTTGTATATTTATATATTTAATTTAAATTTTATGTAATATACAAATATATTTTTTTAAATTTTATTTGTGTACACATTTTTGCATATAATTGTTTTAGTGTCTTATGTCATTATATTTACATAATTAAACAATTATTAAAAAGTCTTAAAAAGAAAAAAATATGCAAGTGTAAACAATTGGATGAATTTAAATATGCTACAAGTAAAATGTTGTTAGATTTTTGGTATTTCAATGCAGATTGGCGTGCTGCAATCAGCGAACTGCGAGGGAGGTGGACCAAGTGTTTATGGTTACGATGCTTCTTCAGTTTGCAACAAGCCATATAATTCACGAACTAGTCGAGCCTATGTGGAAAATTTGCCATGCGACTTTCGCCATCAAAATTGGTGCACGGTTGCTGGAAGTGCTTATCCATGGTATGGCATTCACACCATTTCATATTTGTTCATTATCCATATTTAAATGTTTTTAATTAAAAAAGATATTACGGATATTAAAGATAATAATTAATAAATCGCACAATTTCAGGCATGCAGTACGAAGATTCGTTCAGGAAAATCAAGGTTTAATGAGACGTATGTATGGCATCGAGCGCCACATCGACATTCTCAAAGAGGAATTTGAGAAGAACGACGTCGAACTGGAATATGATGACCGTTATGAGCGCTATTTAGATGAGACGAGGTAACAACAACAGAAAAGACACACACAAAAAAAAGAATTTTCGCAAATCTTTTAATTAACGATTAAACGAGAGAAAAAAAAGTTTACAGGCGAGAAAGAAGAACATTTAATTTAATATCAGTTTATGACTTGATACTTGTTTATTAGTCATTTATTTGTCCATATATTTTCTGCATTCACCAATTAGCAAATGAATGAATCGAATAAAAATGACGGTTTATTATATCCTTGCGTTTTTAATATAAAATTATGATGTTGCATTTGAACAGAGTTTATCATGATAATTTTGAACCCTTGGAATACAATTATGAGGATGACGACTTATTAAGGAGACGTTACATGAGTCGTAACATTGCGCGAAATGGAAAATTGCCGAAGAAGTATCACGATGAAAACAGCAAAGGTTATTACAGAAGATCAAGAGCGAATGATAATCTTGCGACGAGTTCATCCACAGTAACGTCGTCAACATCGGTAGAAACTAGTTCAACGACTTCCACTGAAAGTTTGACACAAACTTTGAAAGAGGACACTTTAACGAGCACAAGTACAACGACAGTTGCGCCAATTACGACTACAGTAGTTGAAACCACAACAGATTTTGAGGATGTTGACAAAAGTACTGCGATGAATGGTGATTTAGAGAGATCAACGTCTATGCCGAAGTATGCCGAAACGCCGGAAGTTGATGATTACGAGTCAAATAGTACAACTGGCGCGACTTTTATTGATAAGATTGACAAAATGCAGAATCTTAGTATCAATGAAGTCAATGGTCAAATTGATAGGTGAGATTCTTATTGATTAAGTTGTTTTTTTTTAAGTTATAATTAATAAAAAAGAGGAATTTACATTTAGTCGTCTAAACAGTTCTGCATATAAAAGTATTTCAAACAAATAAAATACTGATTTTTCAAAAAAAAAAAAAAAAAAATCTTAACATTGAGTAGAAACAGGATAGAAAAAAGACGAGGAAGGATTATGGGGTTTTAGAACTAAGAATGAAGTGGACTGCCAATTCGACAAAACCACAAAAAAATAATCCCTGCAATAACTTCTGAAAAATTAACGATTAATTAAATTGAAATTTGCAGATTAGATGCTGATGTTGATGAATTGACGGAAATTACGGATGACGAGACAATTGATAGTGAGGAAATATCATCACACGAGCCAGAATTAAGAGACGAGATTGAGGCATCTTCAAACTCTAATAGTGAAAGTTATTCAAGCACACGTAAACCGGAAGTGCAATCATTCAGACCACGTCCAGAATACAAACCAACAGAAAGTAAACACAGCACTTTGAAGCCCGATAATTCTGAAACTCAACAGTATCATCCAGAAATGGACTCAAAAAATCATCATCGTGAAACTGTTCTGAAACTTCGTGGAGTGTAAGAATGCGGATAATTTAATTATACATTCTTCAATTCTTTCACGAATTATCAATGATTATTATTAATTATCAGTAATAATTTAATCATCATTTTTCCTCTATAATGATAAATTATGATTACTGATGATTTATTATAAATATAGATATAAATATTTGTTTTATTTGCAGAAACGCTTGTCCAGTGAAAGACGAAGTAGTAGCACCATTGTGGGCAAATAATACCAGAGGAGAAATACTGGCTCTTATAAATCATTATCCATTTGAACAGTATGTTCATTGGGAAAAATGCACGTAAGTATGAGTTATTATTCCTTCATTAAATAATAATTATTATATTTCGCTTTAATTTCATTTCTTATTATATTCATTTTAGACATGAGAACAAACAAATGTATTGCCGGGACGGCTGCAGATGTGAACAGCAATATCGACTTCACAGATTATTAGCCTTCGATCCGAACAACGAATGTCGCGGAATATTCAGCGATTGGTTTAAATTCCCAAGCTGCTGTGTGTGTCGATGTTACGATCTGCCGCTCGAGTTTCGCGTCACTTCACGATCGCCACGGATTTTAAAAAGGAAAATCAAAATTCGCACGCCACAATATTAATAATTACATTCAATTATGAATGACATTCTTTTTAATCAGACTTGATAAGGCTCGTGAATCAAATGATAGTGTCATTATTATTATTTTAATTATGACGATCGTAACGCTAGTTTATTTTTTCTTTAGTTTTTTTTATCATAATAAATAATAATCATTTACACAAATTGATGCAGTAATATTTTGACCATTAAACATTTCTATTTAATATTTGTATTAAATATGTTATATAACTACAATTTTATTTGGAAAAGCCATTGAATACAAACTGTAGCATTTATTATAAATTAATTCATGTTCCTTTTATATACACATCAAAATTCATTTGAATTAATTTACTTGAAATGCTTTTAATTATTATTGTTTAAATATTTAAAAGCCTACTTATACGTGATTGTACGTTATTTTATATTTATTAATTAATTGTAAGATAAGAAGAAGTAACATTTATTTTTTAATGTTGCTTAATTTTCATTTTGTATGATGTATAATTGTGTAAAGAGGAAAGTGAAATAAAATTGAAAATGTTCATTCACAATTGTTTTTATTTGTTCTTTGTACACGCAAGAACAGTATCGTTTACATGAAAAAAAAGTTATACAAACAATAACGAAAATTAAACATTAATACTTTTTGGACGTCCACTCAAAGCTGAAATTCAACAGTAATACTCAAAGTATCCTCAACTACCATACAATTTAATAACCAATAAAATCGCATGTAATAATATTACAGTTATATTTATGCATTTGTATGTATGTACACATAATATACACACATATAATCTATATACGTATTCGTTATGTATTCGTTATGTAAACAAAATATGTATAAATAATACCATTAGGATGGGCGGAACAAATTCTGTGATATAAAATATTTGCTTGTATATTTCTTTTTGTTTTCAGCTTGTATTGCCACCAAATTTCTGATACAATCAAATTTAACATTGTAGACGTATATTTCACTTATAATTATTAATATATATATTATTAATTAAATAACGAAATACAAAAAAATAAATTAATTTGATTAATTCAGTGTTTTTTATTTTATACACAATAGTTATAGAATAATTCCGTAATGCATTTTTTACATAAATTATTACTTTTATATGTATATTTTAAATACGTTAAACTATCAGAATAAATTTGGTAAAGAAATGTTGTGGCAAAAGTTGTAACTGGACATGATTAACTGTAATGAAATATTTGCACTTTCTTCAAGATTAATTTTTGACACATCCTAATACATGGGTATGTATGTATATATATTATATATAAGACAAAACATTTGATATCAAAACCAGTGTAAAATAAGAAAAATGGCATTTAAAATAAAATTAACTGTCAAAATATAGAAAGAAAAGTTGTTATGATATAGTACAACAGTATACATTAATATGTAACATCATAACTCTAACAATTCAAAAAATTGCATAATATTATTATACAACTGTATCAATCGTTTGATAATATAAAATATTATGAAATAATTTATTTGATTCTTAATACAATAATTCAAACTAGAATTAATTATTGGGCATTATAAAATTCAACATTTATAAAAAAAACTTGCTTTTTAATGTATATATTATTCAATAATATGTTATAAATTAATAATTTCATTTGAATTAAAATATGACGATGAATGTTAATTCATTATTTTAACAATTAGCAGTTTCTTGATCGGTGAATATTTTAAATGTTTAAAATACATTTTGGCACTTTAAAGGCTGAATATGATTGTAAAAAAATGTGCTACTCATGTAGTTTGTATATGTCAAAAGTGAGCTGATTTGTTCATAACGTTTAGATACAATTTCGAAATAACATGTCTTTCGAAAAATAGATGTGATTCTTAGCATATGTTTACAAAGATATGTGTGATCTCGTATAACGTATTCATTCATCATTCATATAATTAACAATGTTCTTAATTTAGTATTGTTTCATATACTAATATATATTCCAATTCTTTGCAATTTTGTGCAAACAATTGGTATATTCTTGTCAATAATCCAAATACAACAATTTGTAACATTTCATATTGAAATTACACAATAAAACTGCACATTCACTCAAATTTCCAAAAAATATATAAAAGATTGTCATCGATTTCATTTGTCGAAATCATAAGAATTGTTTATTCACAATGTATTAATTTGCTAATTTTTGGAATGAGCAATATTTTATTATGTTTAACATGTGCATCGACAGTTTTTGTAATTTAAAAACAAAATGTGAAAATGATACAACTATTCTAGTTCAATTCCGCCGTTTTTTGTCTTGGTCAGGTTCACTTTGTCTATAACAATTTCAATTTTTCAAAATAAATTTGAGATGGATGATTCAGCAATATAATTTGTGTTTTTCTAAATAAAATTAAATACAATAATTATAATAAATTAAATAAATAATTTATAATTCCATTCACTTAAGTAGTACGTTCAATTCATTTCTTAAATTAATTTGCATATTCAATACAAAATGTAATAACTAAAAAAGTTACATTTTTATTTTACACAAAATTACAATTTTCTTTTAATTACACGTTTAATTCTCTATAAATTGTTAATTTAAATTAAAAAAATAATAATTTAAAAGAAAACTGTTATCATCGATCTCTGAAGGAAGGCACAGATAATAATAACAACAATGTAATAATCGTGCGCTAATCTAACTTGTTGAAATTCTCATAAAATTGTATACCCTTTTTCTTATAAAAAATATGACACTTCCAATTTGATAATATATTATCACAACCGCAATATAACCATCATCAATTTTTCTTCTTCAAAAATGCAACAATAAATTTTGTTTGACACAATACAAAATTACAGAAATCGTTAAACTTCTTTTTTTATAACAATGGTTGGCTTCATATGAGAGTAATAATGTTTTTTCAGTTTCAGACACATCCTGTATATGTATATTTTTTGTTCATTTCTCAATAATTATTTATATTATTATTGCTTGTACACTGTATGAATAAGTAGAAGGCAGGATCAGAGTAGGAATATTTAATTTCTTACATATTATTTCAGTAACTTCAGTTTGCTTTAACATTAGCAAAATTTAAATTGCTTTGACGTATATAACGTTGTATTGGCATATTTGTGCAATTATTTAGTTCTATCAACAATTCTTTATTGAATTAGAATGAGTGAGGAAAAGTCAGGAAAAATATTCCCGATGATATTTATTAGTTAAATGATGTTGATCACAAAATTACTGAGCTGTTTATTATTTTGAACAAATAACTTGAATTATTCCTATATCTTATGTTAATTAACAATTTTATTTCATAATATATAAATGTAAGATTGAAAGTGAATCTGAGCTATAGATAGAACTTAAGATATCCGTGGATTTTGGAGAAGTTTATATAAGTTTCATCTTAATGAATTTTCTTAACAACTTATTCTTCTCAATTTATAAAAATCATCATTTTATCTCATAAATAATTAAATTTTGTTACAAAGGAAAAGATCAATATTAATATAATAACAATGTTTGAGCAACTTTTGAGGTAGTTTATTGTATATATCAATTAAATAATTACTAAAGATATTGTGACGGCACGTTTTGCAGCGCGCCGTAAAAATTGATGATTATTAAGTTGTAAAAACCTTTATAATAAAGGATTATTGTAGCATTTACCCTGTGCTTTTATTATAACCAGGACGCCAAGTTTCTTATCTGTGAACTCAGATTACTTTAATTGATTACATTGTTTAACAGTACATCTTACTATTGTTAATTCGTAAATATGTTTAAAATGTTAATGGATAATGGAATATATTATCAAAAAGTGCTGGTTAAATATTATATATATTAGTATTAATTGGTCAATTTGTATCTACTAATGTACTATTTCGGTTAATATTTTCTAATAAAAGTTTTAATTATGAGTTGGTTTGCCAATTAATTAAGTTGTTGAAAAAAGTAAAGTAAATTATTATTTGTTGTGTTAGGTTACAGATATCTACTGAATTAAGAGCAATACTTTATTGGCTATTAATGAATTTTCCTTACTCGAGCGGTAAAAGTAGTTACTTCTCCCACTTTCGTAAGGGAAAGTATCGTACTCAACTAGTGTCGTACTCAAAAAGTATAGTACTCACTCGTAAGCATGGCAACACGAGCGAAGCGAGTGTTGCCATCCTGCTCACGTGTGGAAGAAGTTATCTCTCGAGCTCACTAGTTAAGTAATATACTTATCTATTTTATCAGCTCATTTTTTACTGTTTTATAATTGAGACATCTTTTGAACCTAAACACTTTTAGATTCGTCTTTTTTTATTTTTATTTAAATAATCGAAAAAAAATGGAGAAAAAACAAAATTTGAAAGTTTGAATCAAGCAGATGATCATTTTCTTTACAACTTATTGAAATGTTTGTAGAATATACTTCCTTAACATCCAAAATTTAATTTTTATGAAAATGAAAATACAAATTGAAGCTAATGCAACGTAATGTTATGAGCTATATTAAAAATAGATGTTGTAATATTGACTAGATGCCTGCTCTTGTTGATGGATCAAGCTAAACTCAGATAAGGACAGACGATGTCGAATAAGAGACACTGATGTTTAACAACATTATCATTATCATCGAAAAGATTGATGATATCAAAGAATCAATCAATTGCTGAACTTATAGATTCTATAAAAATAAAACGTAATATAATGATTCAGGTGTAACTTTCAATTCAAGATGATATTAAGAAATTTGTTAAAATACTCCTATCAGATTCTGTGACTTGGTAAAGTCGTTATCGTACACCTGTATATATTACTAAATAAATAAATAAATTATTTCGAATTATTGCTTTTGTGCTTTACATAAAGCTTGAGTGGGTTTCAATTTGTTCCTACTTTATAGTTATAACTTCAAAAAATATAATATTTAAAAACAGGAGTGTGTATTTTTAAGAATTTCCCAGTCTCACGAAATTATTACTCTCCATTTATAATTTCAATTCCCTCGTTTTTTTGTACAAATGAAAGTTTTGTTTTTGTTGCTTTATAAATACAATTCACAGTTTTATTTTTCTTTTTGTCTTCTAATTCATTATCACAAGAAACAATGTCATATCGCAGTTTTAGTTTGTTCAAATGATTGTCAGTAGCAAATAAAATGTTTTATTTTAATGTAAGTAAAAGCGAGCGAACTCTTATTCAATACAGCAACAACCTTGTAACCTTTAATTTTTGGTCTTCATTTTAATCTTACACCTACAATATTGTCTCGTTATTTAACAAAAAATTTAAAGTTTCCTTTTAAAGAAGCAAATGAAAAAAAGTCTCAGAAAGTTACAAAACTTATCTTCATCAAACAAATTACTTTGATAAAATAAAAGGAAAAAAGGTGGTATATAATATAGTAAAGAAAATACAGTGAATAATATTAACATAAGTAAAAAGCACTGAATATTTTGTGTTAAAAAAGTAACGAGATCGATTCAGATGATCAGTTTCTCTTTACATTTTGACCCGAGCCACGCATAAACAAAATGCAAGAAACATAATATGTGCGTGAAATCAAAAGAAAGAGAAAAAAGAGTAAAAAAAAAGAAGAAGAAATAAGAAGAGTGCACAAAACTGTACAGAATTATTTGCAATTTGGATAATACGATTCACATTTACTTCGTAGTATTACGTAGTAGCTACAAAGTAAATAATAATTAATAATAATTAATAATAATTAAAATAATTATATAATAATATATAATATAATATATATAAAAGAACAACAAACAAACAAAATAATTACATACAAAATATATACAGGAACCGAGTATCACGTGTGGCAAAATGTCATTGTTTTGGCAGCAGCAAAAACTTGCAAAAATTCCAAGCGGGCCGCAATACGCGAGACGTTAAAGTGACTATAAGAAAAAAATATAGTCTACTTTATCGTCCTTTACTCATACCTTTCATATCCTTTCTATCGTGCATCCTTTTCTTAAAAAAAATAAGAAGAAAAAGGATTTTATGATGACCAAACTGATGACAATTGTTTGTGAAGATTTGCAGACCATAAATGATAAATTTGATAGATAATTCGTGTGTGTGTAAACAACGTAAGGGCCCCCGCATGGAATTAGATTGATTTCCATTGCGCTTTGTGGGGACCCCCCCTTAAATGTCAGAGGGGTCCGCGAGGTATCCAAAGTGCTTTGCTCTGCTCTTCATCTACTGCTGATTTCACTTGTGTACAAATATACGCGACGTTCACTCCAGCAGGAATTATACCTACAATTATTTTAATTTATATTAAATTGTTTACAAAATATATTTAGACATTTTTCTAATATGTATAAAGCAATGCAACTTACAGTTAATGAGATGTCGATAATCGGCTTCGATTTTTAAGGCATGTTCGTACATTTCTTTGGCTGCTTTAGCACTGACTTTATCCGTTGGATATCTTGAATCTTTCACCTCCTTAATTTGTTTGGTACTTTTAAATTTAATTAGCAAAACAATTGGATATATTTGATGCCTATGCAGCCGTTCGATGGATGCAATTGATATGTCCAAAATACAGTGAGAATTCTGGAAAAAAACATCATTTCATAAAATTGAATTTGACAATTTCATATAAAAATCATTGTATAAAATTGCAGAAAATAACCTTTTCACAAATATTCTTCACAGCTTGAACTGTAGTACATTCAAAGTAAGTGCCTTTTTTCCTATAATCTACATAAAGTGCGTCGCGTAAACCCTGATCAAGTGTCGCTTGGGAACAATGCATTGCTTCTGGAAGACATCGTGTAAATTGTGTCGGAAATTCTTGTAAAATCTTCGTCGCAACACACTCACTCAATGGTCCTATTATCAAAACCGGCCTTAGTGCTGGATCTAAAATGTTATCCAAAAAAGGAAGAAAAACGAATCATTTAGTTGAAACTGTTCATTGTTTGCAATGAAATGAACATTTATAATTTACTTACAATCAAGCCTTTCGACACGCTGATAACTGGCTGGAAGATTATCTTCATTGAGCGTTCCACTATCACTATACCAGCTCATGTTAACACCCGTAAGCTGTGATAATTCTTTACTATCACGACTGGAAGAGCGCTGATGCTTTTTCCGTCTGAAAAAGCTTCTTCGTGCGCTCGTAGTGCCGCGTCTTCCAGCATCCGTTTCCAAATCACCCAATGATCTCCTCAAAAGTAATTCTTCTTCAACCCTAAATCAACAAATAAGTTTTATTCATTTAAAAGAAAAAGTCGTTTTATATAATTCAGCCTTTTAATTATTTGAGTTTTTTCTGACATGATACGTCGGGTAGAGAAGAGTTAATTTTGTTTCCTAATATTAAATTAACTAATAATGCAAAAATATTACATACTTGAATTTACTAGGAATGATACCACAAGTTTGACGTCTACCAGTTTGATCAACCAGCCAAGCCCGCCAATGACCCGGAGTGCCATTAAACATTGTATTATCAACATAGAGAATGTCATCTTTATTAAATCTAAGCTGCAAACTGTCGCCAACTTCTCCGACACGATCAAACATTGCTTTGACGTAAAAGCTGTCACCGGGTTTGTCTTTGACTTCGTTGTAGCGATCAGGCAGGTACTGCGCAATGAGCGTAACCTTGTCAGCGGGACGTGCAAGCTCGAGTGCAGCTTGTTCTGCCGTGGCCTGACGTAAGTCAACGCCATTGTACTCCAATATACGATCGCCGGTACGCAATCCAGCCTCCTCGGCGAGACAGCCCGGCTGCACTGAATGTACAAAAATGCCCACTCCGTTGCCACCGACAAGTGATATTCCCAGATTTGAACACTTTCGGGTCTCAATAAACAAGTATCTGCAATAATCAAAAGAACATTATTACTTCTTGAATAGTTTATTATTGATTTCAAATCATTGCTTTTTTTGATGAATTGATTTGAAATATTGAATCATAAGATGCAGACCTGGGTTCCGTGGGTGGTGGTGGAGGTGGACTTTTTTGATTTTCATCCTGCGTTGGACTACGCACAGTCGCATTTTGACGTTGTAAAGTAAGTCCCTGACCTGGCTGACTGGTTTGTGCGCGTGTCAATGTGCCGCCCGCAGCACTACGTAATGTGTCGAGAGTCGCCGAATTGCGCATATTGTCCAATGTCGTGGAGCTGCGCAACTCGGGCTTTCGAATGTTAATATCAAGCGACGCGGAGTTTCGCAGATCCCTCTCTTGAGCTGTACTGCTGGTGCTTCTGACATCGAGAGACGCGGAATTACGAATTTCACGATCACGTATTGGTGGAATTAAATTTGTATTCAAATTGGACGTCAAATTTGTATTCAAATTGGTCGTCAAATTTGTCGTTAAATTCGACGCGTCACGCTCCGGTTCTGATGATTCTAGTGGCTCAATGGCCGTTTTGCGGGGAGCTTCCGGACTGTTGCATGGTGTGGGTGAGCCGCTGCGACTACCTCCTTCCTGGGCAGCATCTTCCTCGGATGACGACGATGCACTACCTTCTAACTCATTGTATTCTTTTGAAATGAAAAGAAAAATAAATAATTAATTCGTGATTAAATGATTATTAAATTAATAAAGTTTGACCAGTTGCGGATATATTTTTATTTCATTTTATTTTGATAAAATTAGATTGCAATAGTACAATCTGTATTTATTTAATTTATAATTAAAATTATTATATTTGTATCTGAAAAATTGCAAAAGTAATAAATTTACTTTTATAATTATAATTTAAATTGTAAATTGAAAATGTTTCCATTAACTTTGATCAGATATATTTTTAAGTAAACTTACGTAATATTAATGATGGATATAAATGCAATAAATTTAATGTATTAGTATATGTATGTACAAGATATATAAAATAGTATATTGAAAAGAAAACATTAATAATTAATATTTTCAGTGAAATATGTGTTTTTAAAAACCATTGTACGTAAACATATGAAAGTAAAATTATCTTAAATTTTGAAGCACATTTAAGAACATTGCTGAATAATTTAATAAAACATCTACCCATATAAAAATTAAAAAATACAAAATACACAAAATGAAATAAGTGCAATCTATTAATATAATAGAATAAATTAGATATATTAACTCTTCATATTATATGAACTCTTCATTTTTGTTTAACAAAAAATGTTAAAGCTTGATTAATAACCATATTCATTTTATTGATATTTTATAACAAATAAACTGTACAAATGTAAAAACTCAATCAAATTAAATAAAATGCATTTCAAAAATGTCATGTCTAATTTTCAACTATGCTAAAGAAAGAGTTAATATTATCTGTTATTTATACAATACTATATATATATAATGAAAGAAAAATTAATACAAAAAAGCAAAAAACTACTAAACACGAAACACCAATCGTGCGGGTAAGATGATTCGTTATGAAATCCTAAACTTCCTCCCCGACTCTCTTCTCTTTTTCCTTCCTTCTGTGGATACTTACTGTCCGGACTATACTGCACCAGCATTGTAATGGAATTACCACACTGTCTGAGAACATTAGCCGCCAGTTGATAAGTGGCACTTCTCATATTAATCCCACAGACTTCGAGCAATTGGTCGCCAATTTGTAGGCCCACCTGAGAGGCCAAACTGTGTTCGTTAACCGTCGAAACAAACACTCCTCCACTCTCGAGACAAGAAATCTGTATGCCAAGCGGTTCCACCGATTTATCAATATGTACCCTCCGTAGTTCGCCTGGTGCGGGCGGTCGGGGCTGCGAGTAACAATAATCTGGCATACTGGATCTTTTGGATGCACTGCCGACTGTATTAGTTCCACTACTCCCAGTACCCGGACTCAATATCTCAACATAAAAGGTCGGACTGCCTCGTTCCGACGTGCGCTCAATGCTTCCAGTGGATAATTTACCAACGCTGCTTTTCGACGTGACACTGGGATTTGACGGAATGCGAAATCGTTGATTTTCTTTTTTGCGCGGAAAAGTGCCTCCTTCATAACCAGGTGTGTACGCAGATACTTCATAAGGACTGGCGATGGGATGGAGTCGGGGTTTGTGATAGTGCAGATCAATGGACGGTGTGACTGAGTGCAAATGACTAACGGGACTGTACGGGGGCTCGAAACAAAAGGACCGTGCGTCCGGCAGTCCAATGGACTCGCCGGATTGCGCGGACGGCAGGGACGGCGGCGAGGGATAACGTGACGACAGCGACGAGCTGTTTTGCTGTTGGTGCGGATGATGGGGATGTGGTGTGTGCGCATGCGCATGCGCGTACGGCGGAAACGAAAAGTTACCGGCGCCAACGAGCTGAGTGTTCCTGGGGCCGGGCGTGGCGCTTGCATATAACTGTGAGTACACACGGCTGTGTTCCTGTTGATTTCGTTGTTGCTGTTGTTGTTGCGAAGGAAGTGACGACGAGGACGAAGTTGGCTGAGTCGGCTGATCTTGCGACTGCTGACTCGAGGTCGACTGTTTCTTCGTCAAGTTGTCGGACTTGACGGAAAAGTCGATGCTCGTCTCCGACGGAGCCAAACTTGACGCCAGCCTCGAGTCACTCGTGTCAAGATCGCTCGCGGACTTTTTCGAGCCAAGATCCAGATCCTTGAACTGTATCGCCGGTGCGAAAGATTTCTGGCTGAACAGCTGGCCGGATTTGGTAAACACCGGAATCGCCGGGGTCTCCGTCGCTTTGTACACCGTATGCCTGTTACTGACATTAGAAAAACTCATTAGCGCGATGGGATTGGACACGCGATTGTAATTGTAACTGTCGTACTTTGGCGGCTGATTGAGAAGCACGCTCAGCGGCAGACGTTCCTTGGTCTTGCGTGGATGTAAAATCGTGCCCGTGCCATTTTGAATTAATGGACCGCCTCGTGCCTTGGGCCATGTGCCGCCGTTCTTCTCCGGTTTCTCGGCGCCGCGACGCTTCGAACGCTTGAGCACCACGCCGTTGTTTGCGCCGCTGCTGGACTTTTTCGTTTCTTCACTTTCCAGTACAGAATCAAGTTCGGCAATGGCCTCGGTTGCTTGTTCCTGATCAAACGTGCTGGGACTCGAGTTACGATGACGCTTCTTCTTTTCATCGCGATCCTTGCTGTGCTTGCGACCCCGTGGAAAGGATATTTTGTCGCGAATGTTGTCCCAAGCGTTGCTGATGCCGCCGCTCGATTTTTCTGAACTCAATGATTTGGAAACTTTGTAGACACTGCGATCGGAAAAGTTTGATGGTGCGTACGATTGACGTTCGTAGAAGGCTGCATCAGCGCTGGCTTTGGCCAGTAGACGCTCTTGCTCGGTTTGCGAACAGCTGTTAACCATCTTTTGTTTCTCAGGGATACTAAATGACGAGTCGATCGAGATACCTTCGGCGCTACCAGATGCTGGCAATGGAACGCCTTTCAATGTTGTAATTGTTAGTACATCGGAAGAATAGTCATTCAGAATTGACGTTGCTTCATGCGCAGATGTTATTCCATCCATTGGTTTGCTATTTATCTGAAATACAAACAAATGATTTCACATTTCACATTTATAAGAATATTTTTTTATTTTAAATACTTATTATAAATCAAAGTTTCAAGTTGAAATTAATTCATCATGCTGAATAAAACTTTGCATTTACATTTAATACTCGATCGCCAACGGCTAAATAGCCATTTTTCGCTGCTAAACTGCCGGGAGCAATTTTGGAAATATAAATTCCAGTCTCGAGCGTGATGCCATGCGGCGTAGAGCCACCAACTGCTAATTGTGTTGTCCTTAAAGCTCTCCTAACGAGTCGTCTTCTTCGAATCGTAAATGTCACTGGGGATATCGTTGATGTTCGCAAGGTTTCCATGATTGTTCTTGTTGATCTGACGTTGATATTATTCACCTTCAGAATGCAGTCATTGACTTTTAATTTGCCTTCCATAGCGCTACCTTGATTGACCTATATTATAAAACCAGTCGATAAATGTTAACGTATTTGTGTCGGCTTATATGCTAATGTTGTTAAATATGTTTAGCGAAGAATAATGACAATCCATTCGAAACGTAATCAATGTACATTTTCACATTATCAAACTAAATTAGTTTGACTCTGGCAAATTAACAAATAAGAGCTCTAAGTAAATAACTTAATAAAGAAAGAACGATGCAAACAAATGGAAGAAATTAATCGAATAATAATAATTAAAAAACTGCTAAATGAATCAAAAAGTTTTAAATAATACATCTTTCTTATTCGTTCAATTAGCTCAATAACTGATATAAATGAAATAATGAACATTTGTGCATAACTTAATCAATACTTCCATATTTTTCACAGTTAACATGTTATAATTGAATAAAAAAAGATCATTATCATGAAAAACGTTCCAAAGGAAAACGTATTTTTATTTATAACTGAAATGCTCAAGTATTTTATATGCTAGAGAGGCACAGTCTATAACAATATTAATTATGTTTTAAAGCGTTTGTTTTCATTTTAATATTGCATTATTCTTTGTTTATAACTTATTAATCACAATTAACCTACTTTGATTATATAGTTATATATAATAAAATGTCAAATAAAATGTAAAGTATTCGAAGTGTAATTAAAAGGACAAATTTATAGAGACCTGAGCAACATAAATGCCACCGTCATTTGGATAATAAGGATTATCTCTTCCGCCAACGAGCACGAGTCCCGCGTCGTGTTCCAGGTCCGATATTCGACTCAAGTCGAAGTGCACAGTCAAAACTTCCCAATCGTTGAGTTCGCCCTCGATTGTGGAATCGTGCACATGCGTGAGAGATTGTGCGTACTGCGGACCCAGTAGCGGATGATCTCCCGATTGAATCTTCTCCTTCAGGTCTTTAAGTTCCTTGGACGCCTCATTGCGTTGCTTTTTAATGTCATCGGAATCACGCAAAGCTCGGGCCAATTCGGTGACCGCACGATCGCGTTCCTTCTGCAGTCTGTCGCAGAGTGTTCGAATACTCTCACGCTCCAGAACAATTTTGTCACGCTCACTGAACGCCCAATCGCGTCTTCTTTTGGACACTTCAGCCTCTTGAACAGCCTCTTCTAAATCCGCCTGCAGTGTTTCCACAATTTTACGCAATTTGTCGATCTCGGAATTTGCCTGCTCCAAATTGTCCATATGCTCTTTGTCGCGTTTTGCATAATCCCGCGTATTTGTTTCCTTCTCAGCTTCCTTGCTGGAACTGTCGCGTTCACGACTGAACGCGTGCAGCTCCAAACGATTTTTGCAGTCTCTGTTTGCACCGTCGGAATAATCACCAAACTTCTGTCGCAACTCATTACACACTTTTAATGCCTCGTCACGATCGTGCAAAGCCGATGATATTTCACGTCGTAGGGTTTCGATTTGATATGATAACGTCTTTTTCTGGAAACAGTCAAGTCACTTACAATATCTTTGATTTAGTCGAAATGTGTATTAGTAATAATCAAATGTGTTTCAATAATAAAAAAACAGTACAAATTTAATATTACTAAAGCTGAAATCATTATTGTCACATACCAAAACAATTAATTTATGCTGCATCATTAATCAAATTAACTTTTTGTTCATTTATTTGTGTATATTAATAGTGTTATTTATTAATCACTGATGAAATGACATTATTTAGATAAAGAAGATAAAGCAGATAATATAATTATACAAAAATACATTTTTCAATGCACTGCTTTTTTTTAATTATTATTTGTAATTCAGTTAATTTATATAATAAGAACAAAAAAATGTGTACCTCTTCAACGAGCTGCTTATTTTGATTTTCTAAGTGCGTTATTTTGGAATAAGCCTGAGACAAATCATCGCCGAGTTTTTCCATTTCTTTGTGAACCGTGTCACGTTCGCCCATAATCAAACTATATTCTTGCAATGCCGCATTTCGTTCCTCGGTAAGACGCTTGATATCTTTACTGGCTTTCATACGTGCCACCGTGGCTTTATTTATTTCCTTCATTGCTTCCTCATGTTGGCGATGCACTTTAGCAAGAGCCTCCTTGTATTCGTTACGTTCACGAATTGTTATATCCCACTGTCTAATAACAGCGTTACACTGCTGCTTCAATCCGTCGCGCTCGTGGGACCAACTATTTTGTTCAACAACTATTTCTTCGTAACACTTTTTCAGTCTTGTAGCCTCTTCTTGCGCCAGTTTTAACTAGAAAAAATAACCATTTTCATTATTATTAGTATAATAACAAATCATTTGTCATAATTATTCTTTTTGCTTTGATTGTTGTAGTATTTTCTTATATAAAGTGAAAATTGTAATGCATCAATATTTTGAATATTACATTATAACAATTAATGTTATTTGTATTTTAATATCAATATTACAATTTACATTTCTCTCATTATTTCAGTATCAATTATCAACTACGTTGATTAGTTATCGATTCGACCTATAATAGAAAGATATTTATTTAGCCTTGTTCTAAATATTCTTGTCCTATTCATACGACTTATTTGCAAAAGCGTCTTTTTTTTAACAATTAATCAATAAATAAGAAAAGTGTTACTGAAAATTTCAGCAGTTCATTTGAATTAACAAATACGGCAAATCAATAATAAATTATGGTAATTATCAATAATCGTATTCTTTGCTTTATATTTATTTTTTTGGCTAAAATAATGATAATTGTATAATTAACCTTTTTTAATATATAAATAAATTAGTATTATTGTTGGTATAAATGTCAAATTCATTACTCTATATATCAATAATATTATACTACAATTATGTGTATATAATTTTCACAGATGTTTAATTTATTTAATGCAAATGTCTACTGCACACAAAATGAGTTCAATTAAATATCAACAGTCAATTACGTGAATTTCCAAATTTTCATGTATATATTTTTGAAATAAAAATATGATATTGTAATAGTAAGGTTGAAAATTACTAATTTATAATATTCATCAAATATAATATATTTAAAAAGTATATTTACTTTTAAATGCATTATTAAAAAGATTTATTTTATTAAATACTTTATTCCAAATCTGAAATTTCGTCTATTAAATCAAATCCCTCAGTCCCTAATATTATCCTGATTATACATTGTTTTTCTTTAATTTTTCGGTTTAGTTTAAAAACACAACATATATAACGCTTGTGTAAAAATCAATACCTTAAATATAGTCACAAAATTAAATAGATTTAAGTAAAAATAATCATCAAAAAATGTATTATTAAAAGTACAAATATATTTTGCGTACTTATATTTTGGCATTTTTTATTTAATCAATGATTTTATATAAGGAAAACTAAATATGATCAATAACTAATTTTTGTATAATAAATAATATAAATAATTTAACGTACTATTATTTATTGTTTATATAAAAAGATACTAGTTCAAGTGATACAGTCTTATAAAAGTTTGTAACATAGCATTATCGATTTCTATATTTTTATATTTATAAGCATAATAAAAACGCATCTGCATACTTAATCGAATTCAAATAATCTGATAAAAATAGTTTATTGAAAAATTATATGAAGCCATACATTGTTTTCCTTGAAATCTCGTTGCGCTTTCCTATGTTTATTTCTACTGTTTAATTAAAAATTGCGAAATAATATTAATGACATAAATTTAAGAAAATAAGTCAACACAATACGTGATAAAATATCTAAAAATAAACTGAATACGAATAAAGTTAATTATCGAGTATTTTAATCAATTTTCAATATTGACTTAGGTTCTGTTCCCATATTCTTTAACTCAATATTTTAATTGCATTACACTGAATACATTTAAAGCTAAATTAATTAATAAACCAACGAAAGAAAAATGATAAATAATTAACTATTTCTGAGAAATTTAAATTTTTTAGCAAATTAAAAAAACTAGAAAATAAAGACATAATTAAATAAAATGGAAAAAGTACCTTATTAACAGCAGACGTATGCTGCGTTATAAGATCATCGTAATGTTTTCTTAAAGTGTCATATTCCGCTTTAACGTTGTCATATTTTCGAAGTGCTGACATATAACGCTGGTTCATAGCATCGCTATTATTTGGATCTGCGAGAAGCAGCTCTTGATTTTGACATCGCAACTCCGACACTTCCTTCTGCAATGATTGAACCTCGCGGTCCAAGCGTTGCTTGTCATTGACCAAATCTTGATACTTTCCCCTAAGTGCAGAACTTTCCTGTGAGGTAGCTTCTAACTGATTCATAGCCGCTATGTGTTGTCCTCGATAATACTCCAACTCTTTCATAGTATGCTCACACCTTAAACAATCCGAATATTTCCATTAATCAATCAAATGAAAATAAAATATCTATGCAACCTATTTTTCATCAATCTTTGTTATATTTTTCTTTTTGAATTCAAGTTAAAATTAAATTGTGCAAAAAATGAAGAAAAAAAAGTTAATCGTTTGCATGCAAGGATAATTCAAACTTGAGAACAAAAAAATGTTGAAATAAAGCCATAATAAAAAAGCAAAAAATGTGTGAATAAATTGATAAAAAATGTAGGAAATAATAAAAAGTGTGGAAAATAAACGAAAAATTGTGCACAAACCGTCTAATAGTGTCAGAGTGCTTATGTCTAAGTAGCTGCAGTTGATGTTGGGCCTGTAAACCGTCGTAATCCGTACAACATTCAGGCCCACCGCTGGGGCTTCCAACACTGCTGTATCCTCCGTTATCTCTTTCTACGTGTCGTTTACAATTATTTCATTGATTAATTCAACAAAAACAATAAAAGCGGGAACAAAGATGCAAAGTAAACAGCGAAATAACAAAAGGGCATGCATTTAACTAAACAAAAAAAAAAAAAAAAAAAAAAAAAAAAAAAAAA